>CAUYQV010089680.1:0-16012 GCA_963574575.1 Galagoides demidoff
GTACTGAGTCTGTTTTGCAAAGTCCTCACCTCGCTAGGGAGCTGGAAAGTCCCTGGTATGAAGCCAGCTTCGGGGCAGAGGAAGGGGGTTTCTGACAAGGTGAGAGAAGGGGAGCAAGGGGGAATTGGCAGGGGCTCTTCACTATCATCATTTTGATTGTTTTGATTATATCTTTTCATACTAAACCTGTTATGTAATATGCAAAACTTGATTGTTATAAACTCATTTGCTATTTAACACAAACAAATGGGCCCCCATTCTAATTTTCACAGAGAGGATAAGGTATTTAAAAGATGAAATCTTTGATCTCAAAGGGTTAGAAGAGAACAGATACTTCGTCTACCTTTTATTCTCACGTATTTAAACTTGAAAGCTATGGCTATAGAAGCTCAATGAGAAAAAGGAAATTGAGAGATACAGAAATGGGAACGTATTCATAGCTGCAACTCCTCTCAATTAGGATACACCCAGTCTGTAGTTCATTATTCCAATTGTAACAGTTAGAATTCCACCTGGTTTCATATATGATGACTTTGGCATACACAATCTCTACACATAGTTGGTAAGGCAGGTACAATTATTTATAATTCATACAGGAGGTAATTAAGATACAGACAGCTTTTACCTTGACTAAGTTCGTAGGCTAATTTGCAATGGAGCTGTTACTATGACCTGAATGTTCTGCTTCTTAAACAGGTTAGTTCCATGAAATGCAGAACATAATGGATCTGGCTTCATTATGGAATAAAATATATCCAAAAGCTTTGCTGATTAATAAGTCACCTCACAATGTTACCAGTCCTGCTCACCTATCTGTTGGAGATATATAATTTCAAGTATTTACAAGTGTTGACTTATGGAGGCAGACAACATACACCTGAGATTAAACCAAAGGTGCTTCATTTTCTAGGTAATCTAGTCCAGAAGTTAAGATTAAAAAAATTATCCTTCTCCTAAATTTTTCCATAGACAGTTAATGTGATGTAGTAATTGATTTTTTTCAGTTGGATAGTTAATCATTTAAAGGAAGCGTAGCCTGAGATTTCAGTTGGTCTCACATAATTTTAGTAAAAATCCCTGCAGTATTAAGTAATTGATTTTTCCTCTGTTCTTTAACTACTGGTAGGTTCATTTAATAGCAAAATCCATTAAGTTAATTACACATTGGATCTACTTGGTGCTCAATTAGAGTGCACATAAGCACACAATTTGATCATTTTACTTCAAGTTATAAATATTAATAAAATGCAATATTTAATTTATAAGTAGAATATTAATTTGAAGTACCCTGTAAAAGGAGATAGATTTCATAAAATGTGTGACATCCAAAAGTCTAAACAATAACAATAAAAATGATATCTTTTTAAACCACATCTTGGCCTCACATCATAAAATCAGAATATATATTTTAATTATTTTCATCTTTTGATTGCTGGCACTTAAGGCTTTCCAATTTTAGAAGCTAAGCAATTTTCTGTTGCTATCTGCCTTAACATTGCATTCTCAAAGCCCACATACATTTGGTCAACAAACCCTGTTAGTCTGGAAACTTCTTGTGAAAGCCAGTCCTCCATTCTACTCCAGCTACTGGGACTGTATTTGAGCCAGCACTATTGAACAAGCCCATAACACATTGGGTTGTTTGCTTCCAGTATTTCTTTTCACACCCCTTCAGTGCTGTCCATGATTTAATTTTCATCAAAATTAAATGGGATGGGACTAAAAGTAGGAGAATGGTGTTCCACAATGATGGGCATCACACATGCAGTCTAGACATTGGGGAGTAACATAAAATTCTATGTGTCAAAATGTAAAGTATATGGTTTATTAATAAATAATATGCAAGAAAAGAAACATTGGATGATTTCACATCCCTCTGATGTCTCTTCACTGCTTACACAGTAAGGTTGGACTCCTTAAAATGATACAAAAACTACGAAACCACAGTAAGTCTCCAGCCCATTCTTCCCCTGAGGAATCATTCCTCAGCCATTCCTGCCTTACATAAACCATTCCTGAAAGTCCTTGTCTTCCTATCTTAGGAAACATCCTTATCTTCGAAGTTCCATTCCTAATGTCATCACTTCTGTGAATCCATTTTCATGTCATTAAGACAAATCTATGTGTTCCCTGTGTAAATTTGCCTATTTTACAACTTGAGATATAACATGGTTCTCAAAAAAAATGTCTCCTAAAATGTTTATTTCTTCTTGTTCTTGCAAGATTCTTCACCTGAGACAGAATCCAGTGCATAATAGTGTCTGCTGAATAAATAAATACATAATATGGTTGAGGAAAGCACATTAGCTAATGAAAAGATCATCAAATCACATCAAATTTCTCCAAGTTGAGCTCATCTCAAACTGTTTCCTTTTTAATCCCCCACATTTACGAGATAAAAAGTACACTGAGTCAATTGCATAAGAATTTGTGATACTGTATCATATTGAAGCTTCTGTGGTTTCTCATATGAGCAAAATAATATTATGGACAAAGTCTGTGATTTGAAGCTAAAGAACATGGATTTCTGTATCATGTTGATATTTTCTTACTATGTGACCTTGTAGAAGTTATTTAACTTCTTCGAGCCTCAATTGCCTCCTCGGAGAGGAGAATGATAAAGCTGGCTCTAACGCACAGACTTTTATAACAGATTGTTGTAACCCCAGGGTAGGGCTGAGTCACTAATGAAGACTTACAACTCTCAGCTCCTTGCTAAGATCTCTAATTTCCTTCCTAACCTGCGTGAGCTGATCACATTAAACATCCTGACATCCAGTCTCTTAAAGCAGAAATAATGCAGTGGGATTTGGAAGCAGATATCTAAATAAGAATTATGGTTTCTGCTATTGCTAACAACGTCCCCTGCCTTAGGTCTGGGAATTCTCACTAGCAAGGATCCAAAAGCCTGAGAATCCAGTCTTCCATGCAGAACACAGAGAATGAGAGAGCTTGGGTGAAAGTGTTCCACTCTACATGGGAGCTCCTAACTCATCATCTGGAGAAGGAAGTGAAGACAAAGGTCGGAGCTCAGTTGCTCAGGGAATTTCTGTGATAACCAGAATCTCAAAAATAGATTCCTCTTATACCTACACAAGTTTAATATCCCCAGAGCCTTGTCCGACTGCTTGATCCAAGAATTTCTATGACTTGAAGGGTTATTGCTTTTGTTGCTTCACTTTGTCCTATTAGGGATGAATGGAGCATGTTGATAATTTATAAATCCTTTGACAATACATCTCTGGAGACTCTTCATGCCCCTGGCTTATAATATATTGTATTTTTGTTTGTTTGTGTTGGGTTATTTTTGTTCCTTCCTCTTTATCCCCTCCCTGTCTTCCTTCTTTCTTTTTTCAATCTCTCTCCCTCTCCCTTGCCCCTTCTTATAAACAAATTCCATATATACAAGGCAATTCAACTGTAGCATTTCTACCTAGTGTGTGATCTTTGATACAGAAAAAGTTTATAATAATATTTTCTTAATAGTGGGTACAAATCCTGGCTCTATTCTTTTATATATAATTTCTTATATAACTTGTGATTGATTACTTCACAACTTTTCGACCACAGATCCTCAGATGGAAACAATGATAATACCTTCCTCCTGGGATTATTGTGATAAGTCTATAAACCCCAGAGCATAATGTCTAGCACAAAATAAACACTCTAATGTTATTTGTTATAAATAATGCTGCCCTTAATTTGTACCTACATACAATGGTATGCTGAAGTCCCTTAATTCGTACCTACATACTTGGTGTGCTGAAGTCAGCTCAATGCCAACGTAGGAGAGCCAAATTTGTAAATATTCAGAAATGTTTCCAGCCGGTGAAACTGTTGGTACTTTAAATCAACTGAAGCATATGGACCAGGAAAATCACCAAATTCTATAAATCAGGGCTTTTTTGAGAGCGAGTTTATTAAATTATGATTGCTTATATATAATACATTACATAAATCTGACCAAAAATAACATAATCATGTTTAACATTATTAATACAGGTGAACCCAAAACTGGATAGTAAGTACTTTATATAACTTTCTTTTCTCATAGTTGTAGTGCTGATTAAATAAGCTAAATTATATAAAAGAACATTGTGAGCTCTAGAATAAGTTGTAAGATCACTTCCTACATAGATGTTAATGACATTTCAAAATGGAACGTGATGACATAATCTAAAAAGAAACTGTTGATTAAATTATCTTATTTCCTTAGAGTTCAGAACATGGTGTGACATTCCTAAGGTCATATTGATTGATGTTCTCATGTGTTTTATTCAGTGAAGAGAATGAGAAATTGACAGAAAGATGCAATTCGGGCTCTTTGACTGGCAGACACAGGCTTCCGTCCTATCTCTCTCTACCTCTCCATGATTGGGATTTGGGCAAAAGCTTTGCCAACTAATTAATTAGCTCATCAATTGAGACCTCTAACGTCCTTCATTTTCTTTAGATGAACCTTAGAATTCAGTTTCAATGATGTTTTATCAGTTACCCAAACAATAGATCACATTAATTTATTTGGCTAGTATGCATATGGTCACCTATTTACCTGAAATGCCTTTGTCCTGTCATATCCAGGCAAATTTGCCTCACTCCTTCCTCTTGGACTAGCAATTTGGTCTCATTACTACTAAGTGTATTATTGCATGAATTTCAGGTATTTATACATCTATTTGTCATTGTTTCGACCTGGAAATATTTTGGAATAAATATTGAGTATGAGTGATATAAATGTATAAGATCACTTATATTCTCTTCAAACTTCTGCTGATATCTTACGTTTCTATACTTTATTATATTGAATAAGGATTTTAAAGGTAACTGTCTTTTTGACCAGGTATGTGGAATGCAATAGATCAGACTTTCTTGAAACTATTGCTCATATTATATTAACCCAGAAAGTTACAATCTTAAAGGACATAAAAGAAAACCACTCATGAAATTATGTTATGTTTTATTTGGTTATAAAACATGCTATTCAGTGTTGACACAATTCCCTGATCTCTGAAGTACAATGGATTCATCAAGAACCTTACCACAGAGTCAAAAAATGAGGGGGATGTGAAGATAGGTTTAGTCTTTACCATTCAGCTGATGTATGGTGTACCATTCAGCTGAGGGTGGTGTAAAAAGAGCCAGTACAGCAGTTGTTTTCCTTTACAATCTAGTTAACTTTGCCTGAGAAAATTGACACAGCGGCATTCCCAGGTGCTCTGACTAGTATTCACTACATATATTATACAAAGGAAAAAATCAGATGCCTAAGTTAAGTACAATATCGTCCTTGATGATCAGTGACATCCTCCTATTTTGCCTCTATCCTCACTAACAGATATATGAAATAGTCACACTTACTTTAATCAATCAACAGTGATGTACGGGGAAACCATATACAGCTATGTCATATCTAACAATATAACATTATTCATAAGATATGAATAATCCCTGGACCCTTTGACTTCCATTTGATCACCTTCATGGGCTGGTATTTCCTGAATTTGTAGGTTACAAAAGCTGTTTCTTCTATGTGCACATCTCCAAACCCAGGGTTCATGATCTTTTCCTGACAGTGTCCCAAGTTCTCTGAATAACTGCATTCTTTAGTTCTTTGTGAAAAAATTGTGCCATGGTTAGTGATGCCCAAATGAGTTTGCAAGGCATTCTTCTTGAAGCACATGCCTCTTTGAAAGAAACAGTTACAGTTACAGGTAACACCTCCTGCTTCTCTGAATGCACTAAAGAAAAAATTCCAATATAACATAGCAGAGGAAAAAGTTTCCAGAATTTGAGAGGTCTAAATTTTCCACTGCTGTGCATAAAATGAGTGACAAAGTACCCTAATAATAGTGACTTTGGTTAAAGTGATACTCTCTCTACACATTGCAAACCATAATCAATTTTTCTCTCCTATCTGTGAACAAACTCAGGGTATCCAAGCAAATTTTATTTTATCTTATTTATTTATTTTTCTTTTTACCTTTAGAATATGAATAAGCTCCCTGAGATCAGAAATTATCTATTTTATTCATAGCCTATGCTGAGTACCTCGCATAAAGCACATAATGCAATAGTTCTCAACAATATACCTCTGCACAGATGATTAGAAGCATCTCTTAAGCATGTGCAGAAGAGAATCAGAGCTGACGTCTATTAAATGCTTCATTTATACAAAGTCTTATTCTTCATGCTTTAAGAGAGAGAGTGTGTGTGTGTGTATCTTTTAATCCTCAAAATGACACTAAAAGATAGTCCTGCTATTATCCCCACATTGCAGAAGAGACCACTGAGTCCCAGAGAGGCTCCCTAGGTTAAAACAAGGTCAAGATCATAAAGCTACTGAGCTACACAACAAGGAAATCAACCCATTTCAGTGGGCTGCAGAGTCTATGTTCTTATCAGCTACTTAGACAAACAGCAAGTTCTAAAGAATGCAAACTACGGAAAATGTATGCATCTATAAAATTTTTTTGCATAATCATATCTGCTAACAGATAGACAAAAATAATTTTAAAGGTCAACACTTTACTAAACAGGAGAAAAGCAAAATATGTTGTATCTAACATTAAATTCAGTTGCTAAGGTAAGCAAAAACAAACAAAGGAACAAAAACAAACCTCTGAGCATTAGGAAACTCTCGGTGTACAGAAGTAACAATTACAATTACTTTAGAAGGGATAATATTACTTCTATTTTTATGAGCAAGTTTATCTGCTATTAAATGTCACATGTGGAGATATATGAAACATTGAAGTTATATGATACACATTTTCGCAGAAGTATATAAGTGACATTCAATTGCCCACTAATGACAGTCGGCAATGAATTTATTCTAAACTAGTTAGTTACTCAATTTGCAATTTTGACAATGCCATGATTCAAATGAAATATCTATGCAAATAAAGAATAACGTGAGATAAGATGACAAAATAAGGAAAACAAAGGAAAGCCAAAATACCAGTAATTAGGTATAACATGTATTAGAAAGAAAACAAATAAGGCAGAATGATGATCAAAAATACAAATGAGGCTCAGTGCCTGTGGCTCAATCGGCTAAGGTGCCAGCCATGTACACCTAAGGTGGCGGGTTCGAATCCCCAGCCCAGGCCCGCCAAACAACAATGATGGCTGCAACCAAAAATTGGCCGGGCGTTGTGGCGGGTGCCTGTGGTCCCAGCTACTTGGGAGGCAGAGGCAGGAGAATCGCTTGAGCCCAGGAGTTGGAGGTTGCTATGAGCTGTGATGTCATGGCACTCTACCCAGGGGGATAGCTTGAGGCTCCGTCTCAAAAAAAAAAAAAAAATACAAATGAAAAAAAATTGACATAAATAACTATCAATGCCAAAGTAAGACGTTTTCCTAACCCAGGATATCAATTTTTAAAAAGTACCCTGGATAAATAAAATTAAGAAATTTTCATAACCCAGGATAAATCAATTTTTAAAAAGAACTGAAATAATATTTGAACCACAAAAGAAAGCAAGAATATCTGTGAGCACACAAATCAGGTTTACTTCTCTGTCCCCTATTACAACACTAAGTAAGAGATGTACATGGAAAGAATATCTCCAGTTTTGGCAGGGGAAAAAAGAATTGTAAATCAAGAATAATATATGAAACCAATCTACATTTCAACAAAATAACTCTTCTTGATGGAAGTATTAAAATTGTACTTAGCCCTTATAGTATTCTTTAAAAGTGAAGATGTAAATAAGAATAAAAGGAAAAATGTGAACTGAAGAATATGGAACTCATGGATTAAAGATTTGTGACAAGCCCTGAAAATTACAAAAGCATGCATTTGTTCACATAGATCTATAAACATAAACACACACACACATACACCAAGGTCTGACATTTAAGTTCGTAAGTTTATCCTAGAGGTGCGATGAACTTCATTGCTGAGTATCATGATGGTCACCTTCAAAGTAGGAAGCTACGCACAGCCCTTATGATATGGCTGTTGGAGCCTCATCCTATGAGATCTGAGAATTAAGTTCACGATCTCATCCTAGAAAAATTCTTTGACAGGTGGAATAGGCACTGGTGTCAGTGCATAGCTTCCCCTGGGGAGTACTTTGAAGATGACTAGAGGGATCTTCAGCAATGAGGGACATAGGACTTTTTCTAGGATGAGTTCACAAACTTAATGGTCAGACCCCTTCATATAGACACTCAAACAAATAATTCTTCTCAATGTAGTTATTAAATTCAATAGAAATGCCAAAATAAATCTTGAATGAAATATGTATATATAAAAAATACATATTTTAAATGAATATAAAATTAACATTATGTCAAAAAATTAAAAAAAAAAACCATTGACGTATAACCCTGTAAGGAGGAGACAGAAAAGTAAAGTGGGAAAAACGACAGCCAATAGTAAGTACTTGTCTTAGAGACAGATATAGAAAGGGTCTCATCTTACTCTTGACAGTAACATTTAGAGAAACATAAAGAACATATGGTGGCATCCAGTGCAGGAATAAGAAGACAGATCAATGAAACAAGATAGAAAATAAAAGAAAAAAACTACCCAAGAATATAATAAGCTTAGCTTATGATAAAGATGACTTTTTATATCAAATGGGCAAAAAGGATGTCTGTTTTAATTAATGCTTTGGGGACAAATGACTAGCTATTTGGAGAGAAAAGTAACATTAGACTCATATTACACACTATACATAAAAGTAATTGCCAGTTAAATTAAAGCTTTATTTATTTTTATTTTTATTTATTTTTTTTTGAGACGGAGCCTCAAGCTATCCCCCTGGGTAGAGTGCCATGGCATCACAGCTCATAGCAACCTCCAACTCCTGGGCTCAAGCGAGTCTCCTACCTCCACCTCCCAAGCAGCTGGGACCACAGGTGCCCGCCACAACGCCCCGTCATTTTTTTTTGGTTGCAGCCATCATTGTTGTTTGGCAGGCCCGGGCTGGGGATTCAAACCCGCCACCTTAGGTGTACATGGCTGGCGCCTTAGCCGATTGAGCCATAGGCGCCAAGCCACTTTTAATTTTGAAATTCCTTCTTCAGTTGGACTCTAAGATCTCTCTCTGGTGCTCTCTCACTTTACTGATGCACTCTTCTTTAGTCCCTCAATCTACTAATTATTTTATCTCTCTATCCTATATTGGATCTTTCACGGCTTAACCCTCAGAGTTCTTTTCCTATCTACACTCACTTCCTAGGTCGTTTCATATACACTCATGTCTTTATATACCTTCCAAACACGGGGTTACTGAGGCATCACAGTTCCTCCAATTAGTAGACCTGTAATTTCAACTTTCAGCTTAATGTGTGCATTATCTCATGAATGTCTAACAGACAACTCACAGGTAATGTGTTTGAAACCCAGCTCTTGATTGCTCTGTCTAAATTTGTCCTCCTGTCTTCCCCATCTCAACATATTATAATTGTATTTTACTCACCCCTCAAACCGTGAACTCTAGGCTCCTCCTTTCTCTCACTCCCCAACTCATGGCCTCCTTGCTCTTAGGATTGTGGTCCAAGCCACAATCCTGGGGTCCTGCATTGCTATCTCTTGGCTTCCACACTTATCCTTTTATAGTGCATTCTCCCTGGCACAGACAAAGCAATTTTTTGAAATCATAAGTTGGAGATTGTCATTCCAGTGCTGAACACTGACATTGTTTCCATCTGCCCCAGGTAACATCCAAAGTCCTTGTCACAACCTACAGATGCCTCAGGAATCTGATGAGCCACCTCTTTGACTTGGTCTACCTCCCTCTGCTCCACACCTAGCTCTTCTTCCAGCCACATGGGCAGCTTTTCCAAAAAGTTGGGCTTGTTTCTGGCACAGGACTTGTATATGTGGCTCATCCCTCCATCTGGGCTATTCTTTCCTCTCAGAGCTGCGTGACTCACTCCTTCACATGCCAGCTTATCAAAGAGGCCAAGATGGACCTTCTTTAATCACTCCCTGCCATCCCCTCCCCTCTTACTCTGCATCATTCTTCTTTAGGACATTTCTTACAACCTAGCATAGTATCTGTTTCTTTTTCATGTATCTTCCTCTTAGCACCTAGGCTAAGTAAATAAAGATACCCGGTTTTTCTTACACCTATATCCTAATAACATAAAAAAATTCTTCCTTTTTAGAGAGCACTTAGTAAATACTTATTACATAAACATGTTTAAAATGACATTTCACTTTATTTACATTAGATTTGCTTTCCTATGTAAAGATAATTATGACCAAAAGGAATTGACTGCCACATTCTTCTGAAGTTTCTTCCATCCATTTTCCAAAAAGGATATGAAGCATAGGAAAGGTATTTTGTGTAGTGAGAAGTGATCTGCTCATTTGCCATTATCTGACAGAAAATCAAGTGTGCAAAAAATATATAGTAATAAAACTTCCATGAATTTCACAGGTATTTCTGTCCATTTAACCGTAGAGAGGACAATCCTGGATAACGATCATCTTTCTAGGTGCAGAAGAGCAATCTGATCAGGCACATATTGGCTTTAATCTTGTTATTCACACTGGTTACAAAAGTTTGCTCTTCACCAGAGAAAAATATCATACAGACGTCCCATCAGGTCTGTGAAAAATTTCTGAAACCCTCTACTTGATATCTTCCTGCCAAATTCCTGCTGACTGCAAATGAGCACAAAATGTCAGCTTTTGTTATTTGAAGCACTAATGATGGATTTGAAATATTACTCTAACTTTGATTCCAGGCTTCACTATTATGATTTAACTAATGCAGTATCCCATGTCCTGTTAACACAAGAATCAGATTTTAATGATTTTAATAGGGAACATGATCAAATCCAAATAGATAAAATTTGAGAGAACTATTTTGAGAGGCTTTTTTCAAATTCTAATCAAATTTTTAAAATCATGTCTATCTCAAACATATAGTGTCCTGAGGAACAAGGGGAGTGAGGCTATTGCAAAAGAATATTCCATTTTTATTTTTGCAGTTTAAATTTTGTTTACAGACATGGCCAGGTATCGAATAACAAATCATTTGGGGAAAAAAAAAACATAATTTACAGCTAAGTAAATCTTTGATGAATAACTTTTATGTGAGAAGTTAGTGCTCAAACAGCACAGACACTAATAAAGTAAAAAGTGTTATGCCCAATCTTTCTTTAATTTACCTGTCCATCTGTTTCCCTGGAGTGTGATTTTAACTCATCTAAGTGTTCATTGTATCTTGTTAAGCTACATATCTAATTCATTTCTAGAACAAAGAAAAACTTAACTGAGATGTGAAGTGATGTCTTTGAATGATCTCAAGACAAAAGCCTATTCTCTAGCTCAGTTTTAAACTTACCAGTTGCTCTTGGAAACCTTGAAAAATCTGGTATCGTTTCCCAAAAGTCTTCATGGAGGACAATTGTTAAATGATGACTAAGACCGCTACTCTTACTTGAACTACCCATTGAGTGATTGTTGCACACACCTATCTGGCATGCTCTAACTTTTTCATTCTTCTAGTATTGGTTAATTATTTTGGAAAATAATTCTGGTGGGGTTTTTTTTAGCCAAATACTTTGAATGTTAAAAAAAAAAAGGGTATTCCTCAATTCCATAGTACAAATCATAGCAGAAGAAGAATGAGATATGCAGGCAATTTTCCTCATTATAAAATAAGGATCCAGACAGAGAGCAAATGATGCATTTTTAAACATTTCATTTAATCTTATGGGAAGAAGAAAAAGCAAAACATGTAGAAATTATTTTAAGGTAGTTACCTTTTAATTCTAGAAAGAAACATTTGAAATACGAGGTAAAATGGAGATTAACAGGAAAAATCTGAATGCTGACACTACTAATAAATAATTCTTATAAAGTAGATAATTTTCTCAAAAGTAACATTTTTACATTCTCAATTTCCTTCTCTGATATAAATTGCTATGCATTGATTATACACAAATATCTTTAAGTAAATATTTGTATATGTTACATACTAAATATGTGCTTTCTCTATGCACATACTGCTACCATCTGCAGAGCACTGTGCTCCATGGTGGTGATCTGAAATGAGGATAGGACAGTACCTGCTCTTGAGTTCATAGTTGAGTACGAGAGCAGGATTAGCACAGCAGTAGCCTGGGAATTACTATATGATGTAGAAACAACTACCCAATAGTAACTCTTTGTTTTCCTCTACCTGCCAGATTGCCTTAGATGTGGCCTCCCTGAGGCCATTTATTCCAAAAGCTTTGAGTAAAAGCCTGGAGACTTAGAGCTGTGCATTTCTTTCCCATGTGAATATTCCTTTGGTTCCAAGGCTACCAGATGTGGTTGTCAGATAAGATACAAGATGCCCATTTGAATATAAATTTCAGATCAATGATTTTTTTAAGTATACCTCATGCCATATATGGGACATACTTATATTTTAACATGTTATGTATATAAAATTCTCATTTAACTGGATTTTATCTGATAAATCTGGCAGCCCCACTCCTGGTATTCTCTTTTCCCTCAATGTGAGCTCTTTTCTCACTAAACATTCTCAGGAAATGAAGAGTAATACCAGGTACCCATTTTTTTGCCAATTCTTTGGTCAGAAGTTACAGTTGCGGTCAAACAGAATTACAGCATAATAGGACTATGGTGCATGCACAGAAATACTCGATTTGGCTACAGGTACAGTGGGACTAGGGAACTGAGGATGAAATGACAGATGAAGCAGGAGAGCATTTTGGGCCAAGAAAAGCATCTGTGAAAACACAAAGGCATTTGCGAATATGGTATATTCTATACTGGCAAGTTGTTGAGTGCTGCTGGAGTGTAGGAGGCAGGTGGGACAGCCAGTCAGAGATGAGGCAGAGGAGACCCTGAAGCATTTCCACTGGTTGTCTTGCTAAAGAGTTTGGGCTTCATCATGCAGCAGGGGAAGTCATTAAGAATTTTAAGTGGTGAGTTACATGGTTTAGAGTCTTACATGGGGTTCCTTCAAAAGCAGAGCCTGAGACCAGGACTGCCAGGTGGAGAGTTTATTTGGGAAGTATCCCAGGAAGTAAGAAGGAGAAAGCGAAGAGAGGTCAGGGAAGAAGCCAGTAAAGAGCAAATTGGGTAAATTGCTGCTATGGACTACAGGGCTTAACTCCATCAGTACGTTCTTAGGAAGAATAAAATTGTGGCACTTATCAGATGGTTATCATTGCCCATCGGTGAAGGAGGATGATTGATTGGTGACTCCCCAAGACCTCTAGACCTAGCATGCTAGGTCAAGTAGGCGCCAGTGGCATTGCTTGTTTGGCAGGCAGAAAGCAAAGGCGGGATATTTTCTTGAGGTAGAGCACTGCATGAATCTGAGATTATGGCTAAAATCAGAAGTACCCCAGGGATGGAGATACAGGGCCCTGCACCAATAGTGTCTGCTACAATCAGAAATCCATCTGTAATTTACCCTGTAAATATGATTTGCTAAATTATAATCTAATGATGGCAATTAAGAGGTAATCAGTCACCAGAAACCTGAGCAGGAAAAAATACTAATTAATGCATATTGTAATGAATTATTTTTTATTTATTTTATTTTTTTATTAAATCATAGCTGTGTACATTAATGCAGTCATGGGGTACAGTGTGCTGGTTCTATATACAATCTGAAATATTTTCAACAAAATGGTTAACATAGCCTTCATGGCATTTTCTTAGTTATTGTGTTAAGACATTTATATTCTACATTTAGAAAGATTCACATGTACCCTTGTAAGATGAGCCATAGGCGTGGTCCCACCAATCACCCTCCCTCCACTCATCCTCCCCCCTCCCCTCCCCTCCCTCTCCCCTTTCTCCATATTCTTGGGCCATAATTGGGTTATAGCTTTCATATGAAAGCTATAAATTAGTTTCATAGTAGGGATGACTACATTGGATACTTTTTCTTCCATTCTTGAGATACTTTGCTAAGAAGAATATGTTCCAGCTCCATCCATGTGAACATGAAGGAGGTAAAGTCTCCATCCTTCTTTAAGGCTGCATAATATTCCATAGTGTACATATACCACAATTTATTGATCCATTCGTGGGTCAGTGGGCACTTGGGCTTCTTCCATGACCTAGCAATTATGAATTGGGCTGCAATAAACATTCTGATACAAATATCTTTATTGTAGCATGATTTCTGGTCTTCTGGATATATACCTAGTAGAGGAATTGTAGGATCAAATGGCAGATCTATTTTTAGTTCTCTAAGTGTTCTCTAGATGACTATCCAAAAGGAACGTATTAGTTTGCATTCCCACCAGCAGTGTAGAAGTGTTCCCTTTTCTCCACATCCATGCTAGCATCTCTGGTTTTGGGATTTTGTGATATGGGCTAATCTTACTGGAGTTAGATGATATCTCAAAGTAGTTTGATTTGCATTTCTCTGATGATTAAGTATGATGAGCATTTTTTCATATATCTGTAGGCCATACGCCTATCTTCTTCAGAGAAGTTTCTCTTCAAGTCCCTTGCCCACCCTGAGAGGGGATCACTTGATCTTTTCTTGCTAATACGTTTGAGTTCTCTGTGGATTCTGGTTATTAAACCTTTGTCAGAGACATAAGCTGCAAATATCTTCTCCTATTCTGAGAGCCGTCTGCTTGCTTTACTTACTGTCTTCTCGGCTGTGCAGAAGCTTTATAGTTTGATCAGGTCCCAGTAGTGTGTTTTTGATGTTGCTTCAATATGAATTATTTTTTAGACTTAAAATCTTTTATACACATAATTCTTTGCTGCTAGTAACTTGTTTTCTATAAACCATGGAACTGCCAATTCCTTCCAAAAATATGAAATCATCAAAAAGATGTACAGAAAGAATGTAAACATTAACAATCAGATGAAGAACAAACTTGCTTTTTTAAAAATAGAGTAATGTATCTGTTGGTATGGTTTACATGGTGTTTTCAAGATTTTGAATGGATATTCAAACACAAGTAAGTGGTCTGACGGTAATTAGCTAAATTGGTGAAATAAAAGAAGAAGTAATATTTATAGAGTATCCACTCTGTGCAGCCTTTAATATCTGCTAATTCTGTATACTTCACAACCATCCTGGGAAGTAGGTATTATTAATCCTTATAACTAAAAAGAAACTGAGGATCAAGGTGGTTAAAGAGTTTGTTCAAAGTTGCATGGCTAGTAAAAGGTAAGATCAGGATTTAGGACCAAATCTTCTTAATTTCTCTTCCCACTTTATTCTTATAAGCTAGTTATATTGCTAAGTAAAGCACTGAAATACTTAGAATTCTTAAAATATAGATTACATTATTCCAAGGACACTAAAGCATATATTACAGTATTGTATGCTTATAAAATGTGTCCTTTGATGTTTTTATAATCACAGTAGTATCTGTAATAGCATATATTTAGGCCATGTGAAAATCTGAAAGTGTTAGATTGTGAAGAAAGTTCCCTTGAGCATGAGCGAAAATAAAGAAGGATCAGTGTATTTGGTAAAGAGAGAAAAAAAATGTTTTCTGTGGTCATGTTTTTCAACTTTAAGTATATTTGCCTATCAATTTAATATAAACAGGGTGTATTTAAATAGCCCAAAGCAATAGGAACCAGATTTCGTGTTTCAAGATGCCAAAAAAATATATCTTCAAGGATGATAAGCAATAACAGAGAAAAGCGAATCAAAAATATCAAGCTTTATCTGACGCCTGACCAACATTTTAACTTTATTGCACAAATATGCCATGATGACTGATACATACAGTACCACCTACCCAACCCTGATGCAGGGAAGGGGCTGCCAGCATTCCTATTACAATTTAAAGGAACTTCTGATGTTTCAATGCACATGAAATCAGCATCTAGGTTCTCAGCAAGATGTGTCTTCATTAAAAAAAGTTTAAAGGCTCAGCGCCTGTGGCTCAACTGGCTAGGGCACCAGCCACGTACACCTAAGGTGGCGGGTTCGAATCCCCAGCCCGGGCCTGCCAAACAACAATGATGGCTGCAACCAAAAAAAAAATGGCCGGGCGTTGTGGCGGGTGCCTGTGGTCCCAGCTACTTGGGAGGCGGAGGCAG
>CAUYQV010089683.1:0-25425 GCA_963574575.1 Galagoides demidoff
ATACATTAATGCAAACATGGGGTACATTGTGCTGTTTTCATATACAATTTGAAATACTTTCATCAAGCCGGTTAACATAAATTTCATGTCATTTGCTTAGTCATTGTATCAAAACATTTATATTCTAGTTCTAGAAAAGTTTACTTGTACCCTTGTTAGACAGATATATAGGTGATCTTTCCAGTCACCCTCCCACCACCCAACCACCCTTCTCCCCTCCCCTTTCCCCACCCCCTCCCCAAATTCTTTCCTACACAGGTTTTTATCTTTGAAAACAATTTCTCCCTATGTAGCAAGTGTTATTCGTGCCTTGCCGTACACCTTTATCATTTTAGTGCACTTCTGCCTTTCTCTCCATGGACAGAAACTCCATATTTTTTTCTGAACTTATTTTTACTCCAGGACCTTGCTCTTTTTGAGAGTGCAGCACATCAGCGATGCCTGTGAATTAACCATCATTCACTCCAATAAGACCCCTCAATTATTAACTGATAGTGTTGTGTGTAAATATCCCAGTTCCCTTTCTTCCCAACTGGGATAACCCATAGGAGGCTCTTTTAGATACACTATATCTCAGGGATACCAGGAACATTAGGCTTTAGTTTACCATGATGATCATTTGACAGTGTCTTGTGAGAATTTTCTTTATTTACTGAGATTACTGTTCTATTCATATTTGCTTATTAAATTTAATCATTCATTATCTATTTACTAAATTTAATTAATTCATATTTAATTTTACAGATACTGTACTAAATTCATTATTTCTTAGATGTAATTTAAATTCATATAATACCCATCAATCTCCATCCAATATATCGATGAGTATTGACACCTTTAAACCTCACTCACCTAACTTAAAAGTATAATTGCCTTTCTCTTTTGAGGTTGAATATTAATTTTGAGATATTGTTCATGACCTTGCACATCTAGTTCTAACAATCGCCAAAAGTTTCATGAAATTTTTATTATTGTAAAAATGAGAAAGTAAATAAAATTTCTTCATATAAGTGGACATGAAGCAAAATATACAATAGATTTTTAGAAAAATTATCTATAACTAAAACCTAACTAGATTTATCAAGTACTATTATCCAATAAGTACTGAATTAATTTGGCAGAATTTCGAAGGCATTGCCAAAATTGTTACTTTGCTTTCTGCTGAGTGGACACAGTCATAAAGTAGAAAATTCTATCTGCTATTGTTTCTTTACTATTGTTGACTATTTTTAAAAAGAACTCTGAGTTGGGAAGAGTAGAGACCAAATGTGATTTCCTTATTTTGACATCACCAAGCAGATAACAGACCACAACACTCTTAACTTTTTCAAGAGTGTTCCCTGACTTTAATACGTCAGTTTGAGAATCTAGACAGCAGGGCATCTTGGGGTAAAGCGTGAATCTATCAACAACCCCATTAAACTGGTCGATTGCTCTTGTATTTTGTTTGCAGAATTCAATTTCAATAACACTGACTCTTTTTTTTTTTTAACAAAGGACTTTCCAGACTTTGATGTAATGTGTTTACAGTAAATCTCCAACATTTCAATTATTGAAAAGGTAAAGGGATAAACATCTCCAAATTTGAATAGAAACCTAAGCTATCAGCAAACACCAAATAGGATAGATAGGAAAAGAAAATAAATCTGAGGGGTTTGTTGCTCTTTAAAAAAGTCATTTAAGTAGATCAATAATTTCTCACTTAAGATACTGAATAAATACACCACTTTCCTTGGTAGCCTTTACAGGAAGGTTTGAGGTCAATGGAAAGGCCTCAATTCGCTGTTTACCATTCATAAACAGGGCTTTTCTATACACAGGGAAGACATTTCTCATAATGTTGATTTATAGGTGCACTTAAAAAGGGCAATTGAAAAGAGTGCTCTTTGGGGTGACTATTGGCTGGGAGGAACATTCAACAGGGGAGGCTTCAATTAAGCCTTCTAGTGTCAGCAAATACAGTCATATCAATCTGAGTATTTGAAAACATAGATTTCAATTTAAGAACTGCTATGTTTAATGCTTTTCTTCCATCTATGTTCTATTACTTTCATACTTCAAAACACATTCCTAAGATGAACAGCTTTTAATATATAACCATTTTACTGTGACTAGTGACTAAAACAATGCAGAAGACTTATTTAGTTGGAATAGTTCTTGTTCTTGTTCTATTCCTAAATAGATAAAAAGTTTAAGGTCTAATAAGAGGTAAAACGGGATATACTATCTTTTGGTTAAATGCTAACATCAACAGACTAACTATTTTGTAGGAACTTTTTCCCCCCTGAGATAATATATATAAAAATGTGTTTTCCAAGGAATTATTACTAAATTTAGAGAAAGAAAACTTCAGATTCAGATGAAAAAATAAATACATAGCAAAAATGCCAATACTTGTATGCTTAAGCTGCTTACAAACGTGTACATTACATCTGAAATATTACATGTGTAGATATTATTTTTGTAAAGATCATTTGAATGAATATATAAAGAAAAAAAGTCAAAACATATATCACTGGGTTTTTTTGCAAATTTACCGTGTCTCTGGTCTCTCCCTGCTCTATGATAGATAAGAAAATGGTTTTCTGAACATCAATTGTATCTCAGTGTTAGGGACAATAAGATATCCATTACTTGTAGTTTTAGCTCTCAAATAATTCTCCATTTAGTACAATTATCAAATATTTATCAAAGAAATTGATTAAACAGAAGCTGAGGAAATCTATATGTGTATTTTTTTTCTTCCTATGTTAAAGGGATGTGGAGGGCCTCTTATAAATCCATTCTTTAAAAATTGATCCAAAGTCATGATTCTTCATTAAAATACATATATATTTTTGAGACAGAGTCTCACTCTTTTGCCTTGGGTAGAGTACCGGGTCATTATAGCTCACAGCAACCTAAAACTCCTGGGCTCAAGAGATCTTTCTGCCTCAGCCTCCCGACTAGCTGGGACTACAGGCGCCCACCATCCCTGGCTAGCTTTTCTGTTTTTAGTAGAGACAGGGTCTTGCTTTTGCTTAGGCTGGTCTCAAGCTCAAACAATCCATTAGACTCAGCCTCCCAGATGCTAGGATTATAGGTGAGAGCCACTGTACCCAGCTTATTAATATATTTTTAATCCAAGAGTTGGGGATCCATTACCAGTTTTGAGGTTCTAAGTGGTGAACTGCTTATAATTATTTTTGAATTTTTCATTCCTCTGTTTATTTGTTCATCATAACTCAAACTCACATGATATTGCTATTTTCTTCATGGACCTCTTCCAAGTGGTTCATCAGTCCTATTGTGTTTTGGTCCTCAAGTTTTTTGCACATTTATCTAATCATTACTCTATAATAAATATTTAATTCTGAAATATTAAAACATATTGAATAAACATTGAACAAATGTTGGTGGATTTGCTATTAATTTCAAGCCAAGCATTTTTTTCTGAAATGTATAAGGTTTTTTTTTGTTTTAAAGAAATAAAGTTTGCAGTTTTTAAGTTAATTTGTATTGCCTTTTTTATTCTGGTATGTTCACTTAGTTGGAACAATGTAATGTAATTTAATGATAGTCTGAGATGAGATTAATAAAATTAGAGTACACCTTTTCTCTTGTTTTTCAGAACCATAAAAAAAAAACCCAAATGCCTAGAAGCAACAAAGATTGAGACACAAAAAGAGAATGATTTCTAAGTCTTTTGCAAAGGTAAATGGATACAAGAAAACATAGACAGACATAAATAATAACGACACTATGATTTTTTTCCTTACCAATATAGTCTATGCCTCATAATAAAGGGCATAAAACTAATGGTTTTCATACTGTGTTCATAACATATTATCTAGTTTTTGTGAAGGTTATTATGGTAAAACTAATTCTGGTGCCATTCAACACCAATCTTTAAAGGTACTACTATCTAGAGCATGCAATTTTCAGAGGTGAGTTATAGCACAAGGATATCAGTGACAGATTACTAGATACAAAGAGCTTTTGATAAACACAATTGGATTTAAGATGAATATAGTAACACATACTTCCAAGAGGAAATTATTTCAGCAGGTGTTTTAGTTGGCTAGGAGGACCACAAGCAAGTACCAAAGAATAAATGGCTTAACAACAGAAATCTATTTCCTTACAGTCCTGGATGATGGAAATCCAATCGAGTAGTCAGCAGGGTTTGTTTCTTCAGAGAGACTCAACTCTTCCTGGCCTGTAGATGGCCAACTTTTTTTGGTGTTTTCGCGCTTTCCTGTGTCAGTGACTGTATGCTAATCCCTTCTCAGGAAGGCACCAGTCACACTGGATTAGGTACAACCCTGATAACTTCAGTCAGCCTTGCTCTTCTCTTTAAAGTCCACATATTCAAGTACAGTAACATTCTGGGGCACTGGGAGTTAGGACGCCAACCTTTGAATTTTGAGGAGACACAATTATGTCACAGCAGAGAATCGTAACAAAGTAACAACTTCAAAAAGTTGAGAGATCATATTTATTTGCACAATATCACACACAGATGCAAGAAAATTGAATTAATTTCTGCCTAGGCATTGTGTACTCTATGAGATTAAGTCAGGCCCTGTGGGTATTTGAGTCACTTGCTTATTTCAATTAGTCTGTTCTATTTTTAATTCAGTGTAAAGGTGTTCTTCTAGTATACCTGAATAATCACAGTGTGTGAGACAGCATCTTTGGCCTTTTTTTTTTTTTTTAATAAACAAAGCCTTCATGGCTAGTGTTTTGCATATTCACCTAAGAAAACTATGAAGAAAATCTGGCATCATGCTTTCGGAAAACCAGGGTTTTCTCTATATGTCTGATTTCTTTAAGTACTAAGTTTGATAATTGATATCTCTGATACTTCACTTTGACATCTTTTATTTTATTTTTATTGTGAAGGCACATCCTTATTCTTTCCAATGCATGTTTTAGCTTATGATTATATTTCAAAAATTTTTAAAGCAATTTTTGGGAAACCATGGATAAGCAAAAATTGCATTATTTTTGAATATGAATCCTGTAGTGGAACCAATGCAACATACACACCATGAAATATCAACAAAGTGTTGGGAAGGATGTAGCTAACTAATGAATGCACAGTATTCAATAGTTTGAGAAGTTTTATTCTGGTGATTTGAATCTTAAAAATGAACCACATGGGCAACTTGACATCAAGGTAGATATGACAAGCAGAAGGCTGTAGTGGACACAAATCCATCCCAACCTACACTGATTAGCAGCATAGTTTGATGTTACTCCGCCAACAACATTGGACCATTTGAAACAAATTGCCAAGGTAAAAGTTTGGGTGGATGTATTCCATAGGAATTAAACGAGTATCAGAAGAGAAATCATCTCTAAGCTTGTCTGTTGTGACCCAAAGGTGAACCATTTCCACACTGTACTGTGACATTTAATAAAAAATGGATTCTTTTTGACAACTTCAAACTTTTGACACAATGTTTGGATAAAGATGGTGTGCCAAAACACAGTCCCAAACTGAATATTTATCACAAAAAGCCAATGGTGTCTAGTAGTCCAGTGCTGGTATTATCCACTACAATTTCATAAAACTTGCTCAATCAATTATAGTGGATGGCTACAGCAACCAACGACATGAAAGAATGGGGATGCTTGTGATTAAGCAACTGATGGTCAACGGAGATAGGCCAATCCTCTTGTAAGACAATGGTGTCACACAAACAGCCCTGCTCAGACTATAGATGCTGGACATGGAAATTCAGGAGACCTTGCACCAACTGAGTACCATTTCTTCCAGTCTTTGTACCACTTCTTGCAAGGAGAAACATTTCATTTTAAACAAGCTGTGAAAACACCTGTTATGCTCTCATCACCATTTTGTCCCTAGGCTTCTTTGCTGCTGGCACACAAGCTACCATTAAGATGAAAAAATTGCATCGATGGTTTAGGCACATACTTTGATTAAATGTACCATTTCTTGTTTAAGATATAGATATACAAAAAACTACATTTTGATTCAAAATTGGGTATTTTATATTTGATAGTATTCACCATTATTAGTCAGTTCAAGGAGTATATATCACCTTGGCCACTAAAGAGGAACATTAAGGAGATACCTGTTGCCTATTCAGTTATCTGTTGGGTGTGAGGTTATGTTCATTAGGTATTCTTCTATTTACCCTAGAACTTGTCTCTCAATTATCACCAACAGATATTCTGGAGCTCATGATTTGCTGCCAATGCAGAAGCTCTTAACATAGGTCCCATGTCTAGGGAAGTAAGCTCTTGCTAGTACAAGCTTTTTCTTTCTAAAGGGAAACTGAGTCCAAAAATAGTCAATGTAAAATATAAATCCTCTAGGGGCTAAATCACTTTTCCATGAAGTAAAAAAGAACTCAAAATGACTGTCAAAATAAATAACTGAAATAATTTAAATAACTGAAAATTTGCATAACTGATGATTTCAAAGAAGGAAGAGCCAGCATTAATGATGATAACCAATAAAATTAATTTGGAATTTTTTCATTTTTTACTAAATCTTTAAAATTTTATATTAAGTAATATATTATTGCCCATTGTATTAATGAGTAACATTTTATTTTAACAAAAATATTTATGTTTTATTCACTGTGTAAGAATTTTTCTATGATTATGTGAAAAATAAATATGTGTAACATAACACTTTATGAAAAGCAATTATAAATGTTAATAAATTATACATATATACACATGTACATCTACACATGTATACATGTGTATATGTATGTATTAAAGCATATTTTCTATGTGTATTAGAATAATCTATGGTAGAATGCAGGAAAATTTTGAATTGGAAACAAGAAATAATTGAGTACAGTTGAGAAGATGTCCCTCCTCAAGCCAACAATCAGCATGTGATTTTTCTTCTCTAGGCCATGTATAATTCCCATCATGACACAGTTAATGGTAGAAATGGGCGCCAGAGCAGTGTACATGTACGATTGCTTTATTTTTTGTATTTACTATAGATTAATTTATTTAGGAGTTTAGAAGACAAAAAATGTCAGCTATTTATGTTTCTCATTTTATTGGGATGTGTGCTCCAGATTCATTATGTGGAAAAATCTTATTTAATATTAAACCATTAATAACTATGCACATAGGATTCAAAAATTTTATTGATCATATGATATGCTCATATAATCCTCAAATTTTATAATAATGATATTTCAACCTTCCTTTTACCAATCACTATTATTTAGAACACAGAAATTCCTCAGACTGATTTCAATTTCATTTTTCACGTTTCATCTAATCTACTGGGAAATGAAACAAATGAGTTTGTGAAGAAAGAAGGCAAAGATTTAATTAACAGGTTTCTCCTTTTTGTACAACATCTAAAAAGTCTAAGCTGATCGGATGTGTTTTTGTTTTTTTTTTTGGAAGATGTCTGGTGGTACCGAAACCGGTTGTAAGAGAATAAAATTTTTAATATTAAGATAACCTAATATAAATAAGACAAAGATTTTTTAAATTAAAAACTGCTGCATGCAGAATTGAGTTAAAATGGATTAGAGTTTTAAAGTGTCTAAAAAAGAATGTGTTCCTTTTAATCATGAGAGAAAGTGAGTTACTGAATATATATGAACAATTTAATCTAAATGAACAAGGAAACATTTATTTGGAGTTTTATCCAAACTGTAATGTATTCTCAAAGAAATATGCTGTAAGAATTATTAAAAGTGCCTATATATTTATGATTACACACGTTATTATAATGGATAGTATTTATTGTTATACTACGAAGTATTAAATATTTTACTGTGCTTTGAAAATTAAATATACATAATTGATGATATTGATGCCCATAGTGATATTAAAAAGACGTGCTAAAAAGCAGATAATAAATGAAAATTATTTCCTATAGTTATATGTTAATAAATTAGTATATAATAAGGTGGATGCAGATAGAAAATAATTATTCTAACTATTTTTTATTATGCTAAGAACAATGCACTATTCTATTATTCAAAAATATTTCTGAGAAGAGATAAAGTCTCACGGACTGTTTAAATGATCAAATGAAAGAAAGTGTTCCAAGAGTTTATATGGGTAGCTTTTAAAAAGGGTTACATAGTTTTATGACCAATAAAATCTCTAGTTAGATATAATGAAAGAGAGGCCAAGGCTATGAAATATTATGTTTTGATATTTTAATAGCGTCAGGTCAGGAAAGAAGTTCATTTCATTCTCGTATTGCCATATTCAGTTAAGTAGCTCCCTTGGAGGAAAATATGTTCGGAAAATTCTGTTTATTTTTATGAACAACCAGCATGTTTTCTAAAATTATAGTACTATCTTGTTCCTCTCAAACCTATGGAATTAATTTAATTTTTTCCTAGCAATTCCAATATGGTAGAACTTGAAGAATATAAGATTTTTCAAGGCACACAAGTGAAGGACAGCAAAGGAACACGAGTGAGTACACTAAAGGTTAAATCTATAGTTTAGACTCATCATTGTCTTTCATAATCACTCCCACAACCACACAGTTCTCATTTGTCCACATTAGACTTCCTCATCTGTAAAGTGGATATTTCAACAGCTCTAGACCGAAGACTATTCCCACCCTGTTACAACAATTTATTCCATGCTCTTCTTTTGTATTTTATGAGTCTTTATGAGTCTTCACTAGAAACAAGTATGACACCGCTCACAATTTTAGTTAGTTCAGTGACACAATGAAAGTAGCATAGACTATCTTCATGATACCTTGTAAGAGACCAAGATAGATACAGGTACTTTATGTCATTTGTGTATGACTGTCACATCAGTCTACAATTGTATGGTCACCAGTTATTCTTTTGTTTTCATTTTTAGTTTTAATAGGCAAATAATTTACTATGTAGAGCTCTACTATCTGTTCATGGATGAATGCATCCTTAGAGTTAACAAACATTATTAATGCTTCTATAAACCAATTTCCAACGCATACTTTTAGTCAGGTAAAGCACTCAGGGTCTTAAGATGTAGTAGAAAAAAACAAAAACCAGAAACTTCTTATAAGTGAGCTATGTAGAAAGAAGGCTATGCATGAATTTTATTCCATTTTTTCTCACTGGGGAGATAGATAGATTTCAGATGACAATTTTATATTATCCTTTTTGTGTGTAAAGGTAGAACTTATGAAATAAGCTCCTTCTTTTCCCGCCCAAGTCTATATGCATAGATGAGGAGAGAATCGTGATGATGAAGTGTTAATAGAAAAGACATACATTTGTGAGAAGTAATAACCTAACATTAAGAAATTCGTCTAGGCTCGGTGCCTATGGCTCAAGCGGCTAAGGCGCCAGCCACATACACCTAAGGTGGAGGGTTTGAATCCCCAGCCCGGGGCCACCAAACAACAACAATGATGGCTGCAACAAAAAAAATGGCCAGGCTTTGTGGCAGGCGCCTGTAGTCCCAGCTACTTGGTAGGCTGAGGCAGGAGACTCGCTTGAGCCCAGGAGTTGGAGGTTGCTGTGAGCTGTGATGCCATGGCACTCTACCCAGGGGGACAGCTTGAGGCTCCGTCTAAAAAAAAAAAAAAAAAGAAAGAAAGAAAGATTCACTTGTACCCTTCTAAGATAAACCATAGAGGTGACTCCACCAATCACCCTCCCTCCACCCAACCACGCCCCTCCCCTCCCCATATTCTAAGGCTATAATTAGGTTATAGCTTTCCTATGAAAACTATAAATTAGTTTCATAATAGGGCTGTGTACATTGGATACTTTTTCTTCCATTCTTGAGATACTTTGCTAAGAATAACATTTTCCAGCTCCATCCATGTAAACATGAAGGAGGTAAAGTCTTCATCTTTCTTTAGGGCTGCATAATATTCCACGGTGTACATATACCACAATTTATTGATCCATTTGTGGATCGATGGGCACTTGGGCTTCTTCCATGACTTAGCAATTATGAATTGGGCTGCCATAAACATTCTGATACAAATATCTTTGTTGTAATGTGGATATATACCTAATAAAGGAATTGTAGGATCAAATGGAAGGTCTATTTTTAGTTCTCTAAGTATTCTCCAGACATCTTTCCAAAATGAATGAATTAGTTTCCATTCCCACTAGCAGTGTAGAAGTGTTCCCGTTTCTCCACATCCACGCCAACATCTCTGGTTTTAGGATTTTGTGATGTGGGCTAATTTTACTGGAGTTAGATGATATCTCAAAGTAGTTTTGATTTGCATCTCTCTGATGATTAAGGATGGTGAGCATTTTTTCATATATCTGTAGTCCATGTGCCTATCTTCTTTAGAGAAATTTCTTTTCAAGTCCCTTGCTCACCCTGAAATGGGATCACTTGTTCTTTTCTTGCTAATATATTTCAGTTCTCTATGGATTCTGGTTATTAAACCTTTGTCAGAGACATGACCTGCAAATATCTTCTCCCATTCTGAGGGCTGTCTTACTTGCTTTACTTACTGTGTTCTTGGCTGTGCAGAAGCTTTTTAGTTTGATCAGGTCCCAATAGTATTTTTGATGTTGCTTCAATTGCCTGAGGGTTCCTCCTCATAAAATTTTCACCCAGGCCGATTTCTTCAAGTGTTTTTCCTACACTTTCTTCTAGTATTTTTATAGTTTTATGTCTTAAGTTTAAATCTTTAATCCAGAAAGGTGTAGGTCTAGTTTCAGTCTTCTACAGGTCTCCAGCCAGTTAGCCCAGCACCATTTGTTAAATAGGGAATCTTTTCCTCACTCAATGTTTTTAATTGGCTTGTCAAAGATCAGGTAACGGTAAATAGCTGGGTTCATCTCTTGGCTTTCTATTCTGTTCCATACATCTACCTCTCTATTTTTGTGCCAGTACCATGCTGTTTTGATCACTATCAATTTATAGTATAGTCTGAGGTCTGGTAACGTGATTCCTCCTGCTTTGTTTTTATTTCTGAGTAATGTCTTGGCTATTCAAGGTTTTTTTCTGATTACATATAAAATGAAGTATTTTTTTTAGATCTTTAAAATATGACAGTGGAGCTTTAATAGGGATTGCATTAAAATTATATATTGCTTTGGGATAGTATGAACATTTTGACAATGTTGATTTTTTTTTTTTTGAGACAGAGTCTCACTGTCACCCTGTGTAGAGTGCCATGGTGTCATAGCTCCCAGCGATCTCAAACTCTGGGGCTCAAGCCACCCTCTTACCTCAGTCTCCCCCAGTAGCTTAGACTATAGGTACCCACCAAGATGCCTTGATAATTTTTCTGTTTTTAATAGAGATGAAAGTCTTGGTCTTGCTCAGGCTGGTCTGAACTCCCAAATTCAAGCATTCCTCTTGCCTTGCCCTCCCAGAGTGCTTGGATTACAAGTGTGAGTCAGTACCTCTTTCCCCTCCCACGTCCCCACCCCCCGCCAGAGGATCCCTGTCTTGTCAGCCCCTCTTCCCACCCGATTCCCCTGTGTCAGTGGTAATAACACAGCACAGACTTATTTTTTTCTTTTCTTTTTTTTTTTTTGACACAGAGCCTCAAGCTGTCCCCCTGGGTAGAGTGCCATGGCATCACAGCTCACAGCAAACTCCAACTCCTGGGCTCAAGTAAGTCTCCTGCCTCAGCCTCCCAAGTAGCTGGAACCACAGGCGCCCACCACAATGCCTGGCTATTTTTTGGTTGCAGCCGTCATTGTTGTTTGGCAGCCCAGGCTAGATTCAAAACTGCAACCTTAGGTGTATGTGGCTGGCACCTTAGCCGCTTGAGCCATAGGCACTGAGCCAGACTTTTTTTTTTTTCCATAAATGTGATTAACTGTGTATGCTCCAGGAAACTTTTTAGATGAAGATATCAAAAATCATTTTTTAAAACCTTATTTGCCATTCATAAATTTTGCTCTGGGGTTCAGAATGTACAGCTGCCGCAACAATGCCCAGTTGTCAGGTAGACGATTGCCTCTTCCAAGGCATGCCCCTGGCCTGGGGAAGTGAGACCTCGAGAGCACTTGGTCTTGTAATTAATCTCTTCAAACTCTGATTCCAGGTAGTTTATTGCTATCACAGAACTGGGCCTGAAGACAGGGCATTAAAACAGTTTTTTGATTCAGTGGTCAGTGCCAAAATGGTCATAAGAGTCCTCTTCTGAGATTAATTTTCTCTCATTTTAAATGTCTAGAGGGGTGGCCTCAGCTATTTCTCAAAGTATGATCCTCATGATCTGATGGTTATCTTTGTGGGAAAGATCCTCTTTCTTTCAGAAACCCAGCCTTCTATTCCCCTTCCTTAGTCATAACAGCTTATTCTACCTTAAGTTTTCCTACCATATAAAGTAAGTTAGCATTCATTTTCCTGGGTCTTATATAAGCATCAACCCTGCTGTCTTTCTTTTCTTTTTTTTTAAGACAGAGTCTCACTCTGCCTCTATAGTGCCATGGCATCAGCCTAGCTCACAGCAACTTCAAACTCCTATGTTTCAGCAATCCACCTGCCTCAGCCTCTTGAGTAGCAGGTCCCTGCCACAACACCCAGATAATTCTCCTATTTTTAGTAGAGACAGGGTCTCACTCTTGCTCAGGCTGGTCTCAAACTCCTGAGCTCAAGAGATACTCCCACCTCAGCCTCCCAGAGTGCTGGGATTACAGGTGTGAGCCACCGCACCCGGCCTCCTACTCTCTTTCCATATGATTTCTCTCTGGCGTGGTTGTGCTGACAAGACAGAATTATACTGCAGTGTCAGCACTCAAGTTAAAGGAAAACACTAAGATCAGAGTCATGTCAGCTTATATTATGTTTACAGAGGAGTGACCAGAATTGCTTGAATATCCGTGTTTCCATTTCTGTGCCTGATAGAATTTTGATTCATCACAGATAATCTGTCATCAGAAGAAATTCAGCTGAGGACTTACCAGGTTACTGATGAGTCTCTGGAAAGTACAGGAGGAATCCTGGGTTTAGCCAGTGAGTCTCAGGTTATACCATCACTATGTGATTGAACAAGAGAAACATTCAAATTACACAGAGGAAGGTGTGGACCCAGTAAATAAAGACATGAGAGAGGTAGAGAAGACTTCAGCAGAACTCAGCAAGTGCTGTGGCCTTGGTATCTATTCATGGAATAGAACTGAGAACTCCGCATCTTATAGGAAGGCCTAGGAGACGATGTGGGGAGATGGCAGAGACAGCTCACTTAGCAATGTCATATCTAAGCAGTCAGGCCAGGTGACAAATGTTCAGCCTCAGCAACCAACAACGGAAGCAGCCAGTGGAGGATACTTTAAATATATAACTCATATGCCAGAGAAGGTGACATGAAGAGAACCTTACTCAAGTGGGCAGCATCATGGGGAATCTAAAACTACAGCCCTGGATGTGGGCACTGAGATTGAAGATCAAAATCAAGAAATTGAACAGGCTCAGCACCTATAGCTCAGCAAGGAGGGTGCCAGCCACATACACTGGAGCTGGTGGGTTTGAACCTGGCCTGGGTCTGCCAAACAACAATGACAACTACAACAAAAAATAACTGGGCATTGTGGTGGGTGCCTGTAGTCTCACTTACTTGGGAGACTGAGGCAAGAGAATTGCTTAAGCCCAAGAGTTTGAGGTTGCTGTGAGCCATGACACCACAGCATACTACTGAGGGCAACATAGTAAAACTCTGTCTCAAAAAAAAAAAAAAAAATAGAACAGATCACAGAAAAGACTGACACCAACAAACACCATATTGACATTGCCAATGCCAGAGCAAAGCAGCTCACTGAGAGCTAACGCCACTGCTCTACTCCTTATCATTTATTTCCACCCCTAGGTCTTCCACCAAGGCCTTACGTTTTTCAGAGTTTGAAGTGTTGGCTCCCTATTATTCTATTTGGGAAATAAAGTGAAAGTAGCTGGGACTAAAGGCACCTGCCACAACACCCAGCTAATTTTTTGCTGCAGTTGTCTTTGTTGTTTAGCTGGCCCAGGCCAGGTTCAAATCCACCAGCCTGGGTGTTTGTGGCCCGCACCCTACCCACTGAGCTGCGGGTGCTGCCCTATACACAGTTTTATTGTTATACATTACAATTTTGTAACCTCTCCTCCAAATAGAATAGAATGAGTTTTCTTAGAGGGAGCCTAATTTCTGAACTTAGTGATCCATGTATGTACATAGATTCTATAATCCCATTTCTCATTGCACCATTCAGGAACACTTCAGTTTTTTTGTTTTTTGAGACAGAGTCTCACTTTGGTGAGTGCCATAACATCACAGCTCACAGTGACCTCAAAATCTTAGGCTCAAGCCTCTCTTGTTTCACCCTCCCTAGTAGCTGGGACTACAGGTGCCCACCACAACCCACAGCTATTTTTAGAGACGAGGTCTCACTCTTGCTCAGGCTAGTCTTGAACCTGTGAGCTCAGGCAATCCACTCAAGTCAGCCTCCCAGAGTGCTAGGATCACAGGCATGAGCCATTGCGCCCAGCCAGGAACACTTTGGATAACTCAATGATTTTTTATTTTAGTATCATGGTCCCATTATAGGCCTATTAACCTCATAAATATATCATTAGTCTTTGAAGAACAATATGTAAATATATATTTATAACATGAGAATTTCTCTATAAAGGAGGGCTTAAAATTTTTTGGAAAAGTTTGACAAAGTATATCAAGTACATTCAGATTTACCTCAGTGCCAAGAATTATGTTTAGATAGGAAAATGGAAACTTATTTTGATCTCAGGTAAAAAATAGACTGTTGGACTTTTATATAGCTTTAGATGTTTAAAATTTGGAATTTATTCTATCTTGCTAAAAATAATTTGGAAAATTATGCCTTTGGTTTAATTATCGGTGATTACACTGTCATTCTCTTACCCTTGTGTATTGAACTATGTCCAGAATCAAGTTTATGTAGATTCTACACAACGTTACGAGAATCTGATTGGTATTTGTTACCTCTATTTAAAAAAATAGCATCTGAATACTTCAAAGATACCAATGTGGATTGGTTTGACCAGTACCCACTGCTTGATCCTTTCAATTAAATTTTGTAACTATCGAAAAAGTACAATTAAATTAAAATTAAAATTAAATGTGTTTACAAAGGCCAAATGTTCATTCCCAATATTATTTAGGATCAGACCACTTCCAGCTAGTTCTGCAGTTCATAGCTATATGACCCCTCTGGGCCTCAGTTTCCTTTTTTTTTTATGGAGACAGAGTCTCACTTTGTGACCCTCAGTAGAGTATGTGGAATCATAGCTCACAGCAATCTACACCCACCCCTGGGTCTTTGGGTCTAAGTGATTCTGTAGCCTCAGCCTCCCAAGTAGCTGGGATTATAGGCGCCTGCCAGGATACCTGGCAATTTTTGGTAGAGACGGGGGTCTCACTCTGGCTCATGCTGGTCTTGAACCTCTGAGCTCAGGGCAATCCACTCACCTCGGCCTCCCAGGGTTCTAGGATTACAAGTGTGAGCCACCACGCCGGCCTCAGTTTCCTTATCATTCAAGTAAAGCTCACCATAACTCACCAGGGGGCTTTTGTGAAGGTAAATGAGATTACAAGGCTAGCATTCTGGCTCCCAGATAAAGGATAGTCAAAACATCCATTGGAGCCTGCATTTATCTAACACGCTCTACAGGCCTGTGTATATCCTCTGTATGAAATATATATCCTACATATCCTCTGTATGAAATCATGGCACAGCTCTCAGCACTGTGTGTCAGTCCTTACCCTTGGCTATCATTTTTCCTTTACCATTGTAAGCTCCCCCACTGCAATGTGGTCTGGCCAGTCTGTGTAGGTTACACTCCAGTTTCCAAGCCCAAGGCGGGTGGCGAGAACATTTTGCCTTCTCTGCTCAGTGTTCTCCCCTTCTTCCTGGAACTGCTCTTTGTCTGACACTATCCCTTTGGCTTTCCCATGGGAAATGCCTTTTTCTTACATGACTACAACTGAACACTCCAAGACAGCGTTCTCAACCTGTGGGTTGCGACCCTTTTGTAACAGTGAAAATACAGGCGGCATTAAGGTTGAGAACCACAGCTCTAAGAGGTGCTGCTCTCCAAACCAGAACATTTAGAGTCATTCCTGGAAATCTTTTGAACTGGAACTAAGAGATTGTCCTCTTGTGGTAACAGCTTTGGGAATGGGGCCTTGGAGATGTTGATAGCCACATGGACACATGGACAAAGTCGATGGGCAGGAAGAGAGAATCAAGCCTTTAATCAGGCCGAGCTGAGAGATGGATGTGTGATGGCATCTGATGGTGCTGGAGTCATGGAATAAAGACGTCCTGGTGCACATTTGCTTTTCCCGAAGACTGGCTTTATTCAGCCAGTGCTTTGTGGCATGAGCTTCTCCCCTAGCTCCTGCTTGGGTTCTGTGCTTGTAACCAAGCCATGCCTAAGGTGAGGGGCCAGACTTGTTCATCCCGCTAGGGTATGTCCATAGAGAATTGCCCCCTCTACTCCTTCCCTGCCTGCTCTGTAAGGCTGGGCTCTGTACCAACCCCTGTGACCTTGCTGATCTGTTGGCACATTCTGTCTAGCATCTCAGTCTGCCAATAAAATATGAATAATAATCAAAGCTATTACTTGAGGGTCCCTGGCAGAGTAAGCATTTTACATCTATCATTGCTTTTTATGGTGCTAAATTATAATTTCAAAAGGTAAAATCATGACTTGCATGCAAATATGAACAACTGCCAAGAGATTTATTCAACCTGTTAATTAACAGGGAAACCAGTAAGATTTTAAAACTGGATCAAATAAGAATTTGAATTATAGAGATTTATATTCTCTATCAGACAAATTAATTGGCATCACTGGGAAGAGGAACTGCTAACTACTGGCTTTCTTTTCTTCTTCTTTTTCTTTTTTCCCCCTCTCTCCTAAGGTTTTATTACTTTGGAATGGAACGGAGAAGTGGAAGTGTCAATTCTTACTCCCACCAGCAATGCAGAGGCTGAGTTGTCACTTGCACCACAGAAAGGCAAAGTCACTCCAGGATCAGCCTGAGAAGCCCTCAGATGTGGGACAATACTGGCCCGAGCCTCCCCGGAGCACGACCTCCTGGAGGCCAGCACCCAGGCACACCAGAACCTGCCTGCCTTTGGCTACTCAGGTCCTTTCCCCACCCTGCCTTTGGCGGGGGGGAATCACTCAAGTGGGGAATTAGCAGGCCTCAAGTCATGCCTGACACCCCGAACCAGCAGGGGCTCCAGGGCAGGGCAAGGCCTGGGAGCTGGGTGGGGCTCACTTCACCCTCGGCCCCATCTCAGAGGAGGGGCCCTCAGCCTGGTACATTGTATCCTATGCCTGTAACATTGCGTTTTTCTGACATTTCCTTTTGCGATCAGAAAAGTAGTCTTAAAAAAAACCCAATTTGTTGAGGAAGCCGAGGTTGTAGTGGACCAATCCCAAGTGCATCAGAAGCAAGCACCCGTGACTGGCCACTTGCCCACCTCCGAGCTGCTTGCCACTCCCAGAGGTACTGAAGGCTAATGGCAGGTGGGGAGGCCAGACTCACAGGCTCACTTGCTTGTGTGGGTTTTAGAAAGAACCTTCCTGGTTCTGATTGCAAGCTGGACCTTGACAGCCCTCCCAGTGTGAACTGGTAGTCGTAGGTAAGTGGGTGGTTAAGACTCCGGTGAGTAATCATTGGTTTTCTATAATTTAATTTTTATCATTAGAGGGTTATAAAAATAAACACATAAAAATCTAGCCAATGGCAAGTCAGTTAAATGTGTATATCCCTATGGAATCAGATGCCCCAGAGAGTCCCCTTGACAATCACCTCGTCTATCCAATTCCACCTCTTTTTCTGATAATTATAACAAACCTGCAGAAGAGAGGTGACTGTGCTCACTAAAATATCATCATCAGGCATGAGGACACTGAGGCTTATCGAAGCAAGATGCTCATGTTGCTCACAAGATTAGGAGATGACAGGTCAGGATGCAGGTGCAGCTCCGACTCCAGACTCAAAATCGAATTCTAAAGCATCCGAGTTGGCTGGGCCCTGAGTACACTTCCTGGCTCACACAGGTCTATTTAGCAGAAAGCCTCATTCACTCCTTCCCCCACTTAGCAGATGTTGCTTTTATCCTGTGTTCTAGGTGCTGCGATGAATCGTTGTCCTCACTTAACCGGCCCAAGACCAGTAGGTACAGAGCCCGCTCTGACAACAAAGTCATGTTCACTGACACACTGCGGAGAGAGACCACACACCGGAAGAACCATAAAGTATCTCCCTCAACAAAAGAAAAGAGACTTAGAGATCCGGTGGGGGCGAAGATTGAGTTTAGGTGAAATGTAAAACGAGGTAGTATTTTGACGGATTCATAGCAAAAACAAGGGCTATGTGTAAAGGTATCATCGTAAGTCCTGGTCTGTGAAGTGGACCCAGGGACCCATTTTCTCAAAAACAATAAGGTTACTATCAATGGCTGGGGAAAGCTATATCCAGAAACCCTTCATCTAGTTCTGCATTGGGGATATAAATTGAAGGTGCTTCTCTATATCTCTATATCAGGGACTTAGACCTTTCAGGCAAGAGTGCAATGTTTCACTCCTACTAACATAATTTTAAACAGCAATGCCTCTGCTAGTCTCGTAGCTTCAAGAAAAGTTTCTCAATAAGTAAGAAAGCAATACTCTCTCCAAGAAGGGAATTTTTGTGACCCTTTACAGCAACAGCATACTCTTGGGAAAATATTATTTATTACTAACTTTGTAGCTGACTTTATCTTTTATTCCAGACTGATGAATGGGCAGGCAGAGTTTAATGGTCTAAGCTAATTTTTACTTTCCATGTCTCGATAGGGGTGACAGACACTCGGGTCGTTATAACACAGTGTGAGAAGCAGCTGCGTGAGAGTTTAATTTAGAGTTAATTTTGGTCAAGGAACATTGTCTGCAGGAGGCTGATCTTCTAGCTGGGAAAAGCAGGAGTTGGCCAGATGAAGGTGGGGAACAAAGAGTGTTACAGCACAGGGAAGATGTGGGCAAAGGTGTAAGTGTGGAGAGAGGGGGTGAATTGGAAGAATCACAAGTATCAGTGAAGGTGAATCAACAGAACGTCTAGAATGCTGGGGAGAACTACAAAACACAGTTAATTAAAATTTATACCAGACATCCTCTGGCTCAGGTTAGAAAGCACAGGTCACTTTGGAGAATATGTTGTTCATTCAGAGAAGCATTAGAGTGGTTCTTCCTATTCCATTTGTGTGTACAAATGAAAAACAAGTAACGTCCAGAAGGGAAACGCCAAGGTAGAATTCAACTCAGGCTGCCGATTGCTAAGGGATCTGTTTTGCAAAGCTTATCCCTGCAGGGGAAGTGGAGCCATTTTGTAGACCTTGCCCTGACTCATCTCATCCTGTTGCCTGAGACCATTCAGGGAACCAGGTTGTATTGCTTGAGACCATTCAGGGAACCAGGCTGGCCTTCAATGAATGCTGAGTTTCAGTTCAGCGCCTGTAGCACAGTGGTTACAGTGCCAGCCGCATACACTGAGGGTGGCAGGTTCGAATGTGGCCCGGGCCAGCTACAACAACAATGACAACTGCAACAAAAAATAGTTGGACATTGTGGTGGGCACCTGTAGTCCCAGCTACTCGGGAGGCTGAGGCAAGAGAATCGCTTAAGCCCAAGAGTTGGAGTTTGCTGTGAGCTGTGATGCCATGGCACTCTACTAAGGGCAACATAGTAAGACTCTGTCTCAAAAAAAAAAAAAGAATTCTGAGTTTCACCAAAAGGTAATAAGACCCCAGAAATAACATTGCCATAAAGAAACAGGTTGCTCTCCTGAGAAGAACTGGATGTGGCAATGGATTGTATCATTAAAGGTCCCGGAGGGAACAGACTGTGCGGTGAAACAGGATAAACTAATCCTCACACTCAATCTCTTCACTGCCCCAACCCAATCACAGGGGCGGCACTAAGCCCAAAAGCTGGGGTTAATGTGAACTGTGTCGCCAGGGCACTCTACCGAGGGCAGAGTGAGGGCGACAAAGTGAGACTCTGTCTCTAAAAAATAAATAAATAAATGAATAAATAAAACAAAGGAATTGTCACATGTAGCACAGCAGGGGACAGCAGACTAGCTCTAGGGACCTGGTATCTTCAACAAACTGCCACCTCTGGGGCAGTGCCTGTGGCTCAAGGAGTAGGGCGCCGGCCCCATATGCTGGAGGTGGTGGGTTCCAACCTAGCCCCAGCTAAAAAACTGCAAAAAAATAAAAAATAAAAGTAAAATTAAAAAGTCACAGTGGTGACTTAAAATCAAAAAAACCCCCAAAACTGCCGCCTCTGAAGACAGTTACTAGAAGGTATACTAAGTTATTTACTCCCTTAGTTTTAATTGTAATGATATTATTTAAAATCACTTTGTATTGACTTTAGAAAACTAAAAGGGGGCAGTGCCTGTGGCTCAAGGAATAGGGCGCAGGCCCCATATACTGGAGGTGGCAGGTTCAAACATGGCCCGGCCAAAAACTGCAAAAAAATAACCAGTACAAGAAAACTAAAAGGAGTGTCCATGGTTGCTCCCCCCAGTAGAAAAGCAGATAAAGCAGATCATATTATCTAAAGTGGCAAGAGCCGCATCTGGAGTCCAGGTCGGGAAGGACTTGAATGTCACGTGGAGACTTCGCCCTGAGGGCACTGTGGCCCCACCGAGGGCCTCCAGCGTGGAACAACACATCACGCTGTCCTGCTTTTGCTCGATTATTGCCATGGTAGACAAACTCCTGCCCTCTCACTTACAAGACTGGGAGGATTGCCTGTTAATTCTATCGTCATTTTTCTTGCTCAGGTAGAGAAGACAACTGGTGAACACTGGGAACCAAGAGAAGGTACAGAGTCAGTAAGAAGAGATAGAAAATGGGGGAAAAAAACCAAAAAACAGCACTTGCCTTTCAACTTTGAGCCTTGAAAATATGCAATAGAAGAACTAGAAAATCTTGTTTTTGGGTACTACATTCTTCAGTTCTCTGCATTTTTCTTAGCTTTGGAGGAATGTATAAATTGTCTTCTGAGTTTTCATACAATAAAAGTGTTGAGCACCTGCTATGTGTCAGGTACCAAGAGAACAATGGAGAAGAAAACATGGGTGCTGTCCCGGCAGCCCCCACAGCCGTGCACAGCAGCGCACACAGGCACGGTCACCCGAGAGTGTGTACTGAGCCCCTGAGCCCCTAAACAAAGCCGGCCACGTTGTAGCCCAAAAGAAACAGTAGCTAGAATTTCTACAGGTGCAGATGCTGAGTGAATTACACTCCTTGGTTCACGCCATTTACTGTCATGATCAGTCTGTTTCATTTTATTTTTCCCAATCCAATCCCCACTCTTATTCTCCTTATAGGTACCCACTCTCATGAACCTACTAAGTCCTTGGATATGCTGGGTCCTCACAAGAATATATAACAAAAGTGTTATCACATAGTGGAATTCCAAACCTGACCTTCAATGGTCTGTAATAACTGGATGGAGGGCTCAGGCCCTGTAGCTCAGCAGCTAGGGGACCAGCCACCTACACTCTGGAGCTGGTGGGTTTGAACCCAGGCCTGCCAAACAACAATGACAACTGTAACCGAAAAATAGCCAGGTGTTGTGGCAGGGACCTGTAGTCCCAGCTACTAGGGAGGCTGAGACAAGAGAATCGCTTAAACCCAAGAGTTGGAGGTTGCTGTGAACTATAATGCCATGGCACTCTACCCAGGGTGACATCATGAGACTCTGTCTCAAAAAAAATAAGTAAATAAAAATAACTGGATGGAGAGAGAGAGAGAAGGAAAAGAGGAGACAGGGCCAGCAGCAGATCCTGGGAGTGGAAAAAAACTTTTCAAATGGTGGCTAACACTGGGATAGAAATTTTTCAGAGACAGAGGTACCCTAGAGGCTCAGGCAAGAAGACATCAAGAATGCACCCTACTCCCCAGCCACCCAGCTGGCTCTCTGGAGAGAAATGCACCAGGGAGTGAAGTCACACCTGAGCCCACATCCTCCACACCCACGGAACACCTTCTAGGACTACTTCAGATGGACAGATCCCAGCTCAGAATAAGCTCAACTTCATCACCCCAGAATGACTGAGCCTCAGGTAACCACCCTCTCTGCTACCGGTAAGCAAAGTGATTTTAACAACGCCAGAGCCACTTCCTCTGCTCTTCCTAAATTTTAGAATCTCTGTTTTCCTCTCCTAACTCCACCTCTGAAGTAGAAGGTAAAATATAACCCCCTATGTATTCCACAACTTCTCTGCTTCTGGGAGAGCAAGTCTAATCGCCCTACCCCACTGTTTAAACAGAATCTTAAAGTTGAACACCTACCTCCTTTAACATTACAGACTCTTAGAGAAGCTTAACTGAGAATTTATATACAAACTTCTTTTTTCTTTTATGAAAAGGAAATCCCTAGTGTCCCTGAAACAACAAAGTTTTCTGTTCTTGGTTCTTAAGACTTATGTTTGAAGCCTCTTGAATTTCTGTTCTTCTATACATGTTTAGTGTAATGAAAAAAATGCATCAAAAGTCAGAACTCAAACCTCATAACTCTACCATTATGGAGTTAATGCAAAGTTTGTTAAACTGTTTTTCTATCTTTTTGCCTGCTAAAAACTGTGGTTATGGCTCGGCGCCTGTGGCTCAAGTGGCTAAGGCACCAGCCAAATAGACCTAAGGTGGCGGGTTCGAATCCAGCCTGGGCCCGCCAAACAACAATGATGGCTGCAACCGAAAAATAGCCGGGCATTGTGGTGGGCGCCTGTGGTCCCAGCTACGTGGGAAGCTGGGGCAGGAGACTCGCTTGAGCCCAGGAGCTGGAGGTTGCTATGAGCTGTGATGCCATGGCACTCTACCCAGGGGGTTAGCTTCAGGCTCTGTCTCAAAAAAAAAAACAAAAACTGTGGTTACTATGTTATGAGCGTGGCCTTGAGATAAAGTACCAGCACTCAGCAGAAGACCCAAGGTCATTTACTCATTTGAAACCAAAGAAGAAAAAAAGCGGGCAGGGGGAGTCCTCTTTACTTTTTAAAACAGCAGCTGCTGTTCTTTCTTTTTTTTTTTTTTTGCAGTTTTTGGCTGGGGCTGGGTTTGAACCCGCCACCTCCAGCATATGGGGCCGGCGCCCTAGTCCTTTGAGCCACAGGCGCTGCCCACTGCTGTTCTTTCTTAATTGGCACTGCTCTATCTGGCTGTTACAGGAACTGGGCATATTCTTAACAAATGGCTTCTTTTGATTTATATTGTATTCCAAAATGTAATTTCTTCCCTTCTATTCAGATCTATAAAGGTGGTCATGGGGAAAATGTCAGATATTAACCAATTCTAACTTTCAAACTCTATATTTTCAACTCCATAACAAAATTTATTTCTTCCTGCTTATTACAGATGCTGGTCACCACCTGGTATCAACATTTATAGCAACCAGACATCCACCTGTATGAAAATGACCACACTTACACACAACTACACCCCATTTACTGCAGCCCTCTGGATGGACACCTGCTCCTCCCCTGACAGCTGATTGTAAAGCCCACGACCCATGACGCCTTTCCAGCGAGGAAGCCGTCAGAGCAGTCAGCGACCCTGTTCCCAAAGAGTGGGGCTCTGCAAGTCACAGGGGAAATGTTACACTAGGCAGTGAGTTAGATATGAGCAGGGCAGGTAGCAAACACAGCTAGGCAATTTGGGCACTTTTGAAATGCCTTAAGTTAGGAGGGCTTGCACTGTCACACTAAGTGGTTATACTAAGTTAGCTCAGGAGTGGGGCTGATCGAGACTTTACAAATGAATTCCTGTGAGATAAAAGCCAGTCAACGTCCCAGAGACTTTCTAGCATGGACAGACGTGGTCATATGTCAGACTATTCCTTTTTCGTTCCTTTTCCTAATACCCTTCCCCCACCTGAAGAATGGCCCATTTAAATCAATACAACAGGGGATGTGTAGGAGGTGAACAGGCTGAATTCCCCACGGACCTTCCTTCCAACTCAGGTTAAGGTGCCCAGTCAGGGGAACGTCTGTGTGACTATCCCTGCAGGGGAAATCAGCAGGGCAGGCAGCTGAGGCCATTAACTAGTAGCTTAGGCTAGAGCAGCTAAGGTGTTGTCTGTCTGCAGAGATGAGACTTGTTCTCCCTCCTCTCTCTTCTGCTTGCACCATTATCTGGCCACTTCAGATGTTCCATTACCCTCTGTCCTTGCTTACCCTTTACCCAGCCTTCCTGGGGGCTGGAACCTCCCCTGTCTCATTCTTAACCTTGACTACTGACTACTGATGGCTGTGCATTCTTGCCCGTATGTCTACTCTGTTATGTCCCCAACAAAGAGGTGCTACATTGTTCTCATGCTGCCCCCAAGGCAGGTGGAACAGGGTATGCCCTTACAGGCTTCCAGTTTGACACACTAAGTTTGGTCTAAGTTTCATTCTTTCCTGTCTCCCTTGCTGGCCACTGTCTCGGGTTGGGGTCAACTAGATGCCCAACATCACGTCATAGATCTTGTTTTTTAATCCAGTCCTCAGATGGAATGAGAAGATCTTAATCTGCTTCTTATTTCTTTCACTCAACACTAATTTTAAGATCTGCCCCTGAGGCACCTGACAGCTGGAAACTATTCCATGGGTACTTGTCCCTTCCCCGAGCGACCAACGCCCAGGTGCCTCCAACTGTCCCACTACCACATGAATGCTGAGATGCTCATCCCTGAACATTCATCTCACGGGCTGGGTACGAGGTTCTATGAATACATTTTATGCATTTTTATTAGATTTACTTTATAATCTAGATTTTATTTCTGTGTCACTTTTTGAGGATGTAAAAATCTCCCTATATGAGTCAACTCATGATCTTTGCCCATTGTATCACATTTGGAATAAATTCTTTTTTTTTTTTTTTTTGAGACGGAGCCTCAAGCTGTCCCCCTGGGTAGAGTGCCATGGCATTACAGCTCATAGCAACCTCCAACTCCTGGGCTCAAGCGAGTCTCCTGCCTCCGCCTCCCAAGTAGCTGGGACTACAGGCGCCCGCCACAATGCCCGGCCATTTTTTGGTTGCAGCCATCATTGTTGTTTGGTGGGCCCGGGCTGGGGATTTGAACCCGCCACCTTAGGTGTACGTGGCTGGCGCCTTAGCCAATTGAGCCACAGGCGCTGAGCCACATTTGGAATAAATTCTTAATTTTGAGGTAATACAGTCTGTGAAATTTTTTGCTCTATGTTTTGGGTTTTCTGGGTCTTGTTTAAGAAATCCTTCAGGCTCAGCGCCTGTGGCTCAATCAGCTAAGGCGCCAGCCACGTACACCTAAGGTGGCGGGTTCAAATCCCCAGCCCGGACCCGCCAAACAACAATGATGGCTGCAACCAAAAAAAAAAAAAATGGCCGGGCGTTGTGGCGGGCGCCTGTGGTCCCAGCTACTTGGGAGGCAGAGGCAGGAGACTTGCTTGAGCCCAGGAGTTGGAGGTTGCTATGAGCTGTGATGCCATGGCACTCTACCCAGGGGGAT
>CAUYQV010089684.1:0-23077 GCA_963574575.1 Galagoides demidoff
TTTAAAGTATAGCCTAAATTATTGTTTGAGTATATCACTTTATTGTGCTATCAAATATTATTCATTCTAATCATCTCAGTATATTTTTGCATCTATTAATAATTGCTTTGCATGTTCATGGTCTAAATGGACCAATTAAAAAATAGGGATTGGATAGCACACTGTAGCTCAGTGAGGAGGGTGCCGGCCCCATATACCGAGGGTGGCAAGTTCGAACCCGGCCCCAGCCAAACTACAACAAAAAATAGTCAGGCATTGTGGTGGGCACCTGTAGTCCCAGCTACTCAGGAGGCTGAGGTAAGAGAATTACCTAAGCCCAAGAGCTGGAGGTCGCTGTAAGCTGTCACATCCAGCACTCTACCCAGGGCAATAAAGTGAAACTCTGTCTCTAAAAAATAAATAATAAATAAATGAATAAAATAAAAAATAAAAGACAGGGATTATCAGAGTGGACCAGAAAACAAGGCCCAACCATATTTTATCTACAAAAAAACCACTTTAAATACAGAGTGGCCATAAAGTTCATGTGCAATTTAAAATTATATAAAAATATATATAAATTAAAAGTATATGGATGAAGAATGACATAGCATGCTAACATTAATCAAAAGAAAGCAATATTAGATCAATTTCAGGCAGAGCAAACATCAGAGCAAAGAAAGCAATGAAGGATGAAGAGGGCATTAAAAATGATAAAGAGGTCAGTTCTCCAAAAGACTTAACAATTCTATATGAATGCAGCACCTAACAACAAAGTATCAAAATACATGAGGCAAAACTGATAAAATTTCAAGGAGAAATAGAAAAATCTATTATTATAGTTAAAAATTTCAATACCCGTATATCAAAAATGGATAGATCCAACAGGAATAACATCAGTAAGGGTATAGCTGAACTCAACAATGACATCAACTAACTGGAGGTAACAGGCATCTATAGACTACTTCAGCCAGCAGCAGCAGAATGTAAACTCCTGTCAATCTCACATGAAACATTTACCAAGACAGATCACATTCTAGGCCATAAAACATAGTTCAATAAATTGAAAAAGAACAGAAGACATGCAATGTCTCCTCTCAGACGGGAAGAAAATTAAACCAGAAATCAATAGCAGGAGGACAGCTGGAATAATCCCCCAATACTTGGAAGATTAAACAACATACTCCTAAATAACACTAGGATTAAACAAGTAATCACAAGATAAATTTTAAATATTTTGACTTGAATAAAAATGAAAGCACAATTGATCATTTATTGAAATGCAGCGAAAGTAGTTTTGAGGAGGAAATTTATGGCACGGCATGCACATATTAGAAAAGTACAGAAAATCAATCTTCTAAGTTTTCACTTTAGGAAACTAGGAAAAGAAGTGGTTAAAGCACCTTTATTCACAATTGCCAGAAATTGGAAGTTACCAAGATGTCCTTCAGTAGGTGAATGGATAAAGAAACTGTGGTACATCCAGACAATGGAATATTATTTAGTACTAAGAAGAAATGAAGTGTCAAGTTATGCAATTACATGGAGGAAACTTAAATGCATATTATTACATGAAGAAACCAATATGAATAGACTACATACTATGTGATTCCAACTATATGACATTCTGCAAAAGATGAAATCATGAGATCAAAGGTTTCCTGGAAATAGGGGAGAGGGAAGGATGAATAGGTGGATTGCTAAGGCATTGCTAAGGTAGTAAACTACGCTGTATAATGTTATAATGGTGAACACATAACATTATACATTTGTCCAAACCCACAGAACACCAATAGTGAACCCTATGGACTCTGGGTGATCATGGTGTGTCAATGTTGGCTCGTCAGCTATAACAAATGTACACTGTGGTGGAGGATGTTGATAATGGGAGAGACTACTTATGTGTGAGGATAAGGCTATATCAGAAATCACTGAGCCTTCCATCAATTTTTCTGTGAATATGAAACTTCCCCCAAAAAAATTTCTTAAAGAAATCTATTGAATATCTTTTGTAAGAACTTGGGTGGAACTGGAGAATATTCTTCTAATTTTGAAGTATCCCAAGAATGGAAAAACAAATACCACATGTACTCAATACTAAATTGGAACTAGTTGATGAACACTTATGTGCACATATGGAAGTAAAACTCAATGGAAATTTAGTAGGAGATAGGTGGGTAGAGGGGTAGGGTAAACTCACACCTAATGGGTGCAATGCACATATTCTGGGTGAAGAGCACACTTATAACATGGACCTCAAATGTACAAATGCAAATTATGTAACCAAAATACGTGTACCCATGTCATATACTGAAATAAAATAAAGATTTTTAAAAATTTTAAAAATAAAAAATCTGGCTTGGTACCTGTAGCACAGTGGTTACCACGCCAGCCACATATACAGAGGCTGGTGGGTTCAAACCCACCCTGGGGCCAGCTAAACAACAATGACAATTGTAACAAAAAATAGCCCAGTGTTGTGGTGGGCACCCATAGTCCCAGCCACTTGGGAGGCTAAGGCAAGAAAATCACTTAAGCCCAAGAGTTCGAGGTGCTGTGAGCTGTAATGCCATGGCACTCTACTGAGGGCAACATAGTAAGACTGTCTCAAAATAAAAATAAAATAAAATAAAATCTATTGAATATCTAAAAAAGAAAATATAATTAGAGTTCACTGTAGTGAATGATTGTTGCCACACTGCTGAGTAATCATTCTTGATGGCTCTTCTCCAGTCATGCTCACAGGTTAATAATTATTTGTATTTCATTTTGAAATTTTGTGAAGAAACTTTGGACAATGATAAGGACCCACATTGCCAATGGATTTGACAAGGAACTTCCTACTTCTAATTTAATATTTACTTTATTCTGACTGCTACTTTGGTATTACCCATGCAAATGCAAAACTAACCCCTTATGTAAATAATTGCCAATGACCTCACTTCTAGGTAGGCTAAAGAGCAACCTCCACTGTCCTTCTCTGTTGGATTATGAACTTCCTTAACAAAACATGATGCTACTGGCCTACCACTCATCACTGGGATATATTTTCCAGTGAGGCTAAAATATTTATGCTTACCCAACTACTCGTAAAACTACTTAATCTTCCTCAGGGGCAAATTTGCCATAGCTGGTCAATAACCATAAGAGAGAATCAAGCTTACAGTATAACTAGGGATTAGATCTATGACTTGGTCTCGTTGAACCACGTACCAGATGGCTGTCCAATAGGCAGTCAGGAAAATGTTAGGGTTAGATAATTGCAGAGTATAATCTGATAGGCTTAGAACAGAATTTAAAATATAATTTAACTCCACTGAATTCTATTTTTAGGAATAGCTAGAGGCTATTTATTAGTAAATCTTTAAGGGTTACTAAATGTGTTTTTAATAAATTAAACTTAGTATGTTGCCAGATTTTAACAAGGATTTATTCTGTATTTTCCTAAAATGGCTTAGTGCCAACCAGTGCTTGCCAATGTTCAAAAGCTCCCATTGGATATATCTCAAATATAAATAGAATTTCTACAGATTTTTAGAAAGGATACTTCAAAAGGAACCTCACCATTGTTGATTTGAGTCAGTCAAGTTTTCTTTTTCTTTTCTTTTTTTTGAGACAGAGTTTCACTCTGCCCTTCCATCTGGTCTGCAGTGGCATCATCATAGCTCACTACAACCTCAAATTCCTGGGCTCAAGAGATCCAATTGCCTCAGTCTCCCAACGCCCAGCTAAATGTTTTTATTTTTAGTAGAGATGGGGTCTCACTCTTGCTCAGGTTCATCTTGCTCTTGCTCAGGCTGGTCTCAAATTCCAAAAGCTCAAGGAATCCTCCTGCCTTGGCCTCCCAGAGTGCTAGAATTATAGGCATGAGCCCCTGTGCCTGGCTTGAGTTGCTCGAGTTTTTAATTACTGCTTATTTTCCTTTTTAATTAGAAATTCCTCTTAGTTTAGCATCTTCATTATGGATTTAGTTTGTGGCAGGTTGTTCAATTAATAACAACTACTGTTTGAATGTTTAATTTAGTTTAGGCCCTAGACTGAGATCTTTCCATGTCCATTTGTTGCTCTTAACACCCCTTTGAGACAGATAATACATAAAATTCGTGTGCAATGAACTATTAACTATTACTAAATAGTAAGCTATTTCAAATTGTACATGAATTTTATGGTCGCCCTGTATCACCATCTGCATTAAGGCACAGAGAAACTAGTTAACTTGCCTGAGATCATACAACTGAAACCTGCAGAGCCAGTACTTAAATAACAGAGGCCAGCAAACTATTTCTGTAAATGGCAAGATACCAAATATTTCAGGCTCTGTAGGCCATAGAGTCTCCACCCTATGTTGTTGTAGGCCCACAGCGGCCATACTCACTCCATAAACAAATGGGGATGTCTGTGTTCTCTTAAAACTTTACTTACAAAAACAGGCAATAGGTAGAATTTAGCCTGTGGGCCACGGTCTGCTGACTGTTGCTTTGGGTCCCTCCTCTTAAACACTATGCCATTACCATGTGCTCTCTCAGCTTCCAGTGAAACACATATGCCAACTAGAGAGACTTAATGCACCAGTAGCTACACCAAGACACAAAGGCACTGCAATTTGGATTTTAATCAGCTATGGCCTTACTGATAAAGAAGATAGAAAACATATGCATGTGCATTCATTAATGATGTGAGGAAATTTTGCTCGCCATTTTTTTAGTTGCAGCATATGACCAAGATGAGCATAATACAATTATTTGATTATTAAAATTTATATTGCAATGTTCTAGGATGTAAAAATCTATGCATGAGCTTATTATTTTAAAGTAAGCATACAATCCATGTATTCTGGGCCCCAACGTTTTATGTAATCTGGTTGGAACACATGAGTCAGGGAAGCCAAGGGATCTTCTGAGCCAGGTGGGACAGCTATAGTCCAAAAATGTTTGAGAGCCCTCACTCTGAAAGAATGAGGGAGGGAAGCTTCTGGGGCCTGATCATATGAGGAGAATGTCCCAGATGGCAATGGCCAGGAGTGAGGGCATTTTATATTCAGCAACAGTCTCCCAGAGGATGGATTATGAAGGCCTATAAGGATTTAATTATGGTCCCCCAAATTCATATCTTGAAACCCTTACCCCCATGTGACTGTATTGGGAGATGGCTCCTTTAAGGAGATAATTAAGGGTAAATGAAATTGTCAGGTTGGGGCTGGACTCTAGTAAGATTGGTGTCCTTCTAAGAAGAGGAAAAGACACCAAAGCTCACTCTTTCCCTGTGCACACACATAGAGAAGGCTGCCGTCTTCAGGCCAGGAGCAGGGGCCTCACCAGAAATCAACTCTCCTAGTATTTTGATCTTGGACTTCCAGCCTCTAGAACTGTGAGAAAATAAACATCTGTCATTTCAGCCACCCAACAAACTAGTAGAGTGCCCCACTTTTGAATGTAAAGTTATTAGTTGTATATACACTAACTGCTGATGATTGACACATATACACACAATTAATTAGACATGATAAATTCCATAATGTCTGTATGACACTAGTCATAATATATAAACATTTTTGGGGAAAAATACATACATATTTAAGAAATACCATTTTTAATTTCAGTTACAGATAAGGCTTGAAACTAATGTATCTTCACGGTCAACCCATTTCCCGTAGTTACTCTTGACTTCTGGCATCCTAGGTCTTTTTGGTGGGAATCATTCATTCCCAGGCCCTTTTATGTCCGGCTAAATTAGCATTACCTTGGGCTTAGTCCCTCTTCCACAGCTGTCTTCCTTGACAAAGAATATGGCTCACATAGAATAAAATGTGTCAGTCACCGTTTCAGAAAATGATCGAATTGCAGGGGCTCCATGAGCCAGGACAGTTTTAGGACAGGGGAGAGTCATGGCAGCAATGGGATTGAGAGCAGACATTATCACACATTCTTATTTGCCTGAGACTGGAAGCTCATTGGGAAGAATCACCAACATCTTTATCTTAAAACTCTTTCTAATCCCTTGTGGAATTTACCATTGTAAGAGTTTAATTAACATTGTTTAACAGAAGAGAGGTCCAAACCAAGGGTTGTCAGACCTGATTCCTCACCTTTGGGTAACCAACCCTACTCTGAGCATCTCTGAGGCAGGGATGGGGGACCTGCATTTTACTATGCTCCCTCTGTTAATTCTGATGCAGCCTTTTGGCACCATTTCTCAAAATTGCATTTGACAACTGTCTTAGATGACTATAACCAATGGCCCCCTATTAATGCCTACCTCATATTCTCTCCTTTTGCCTTACAACTTTGTAGGGTCATACCACTCTGACTCTGAGCTTGCCCAAGTGACTTGCTTGGACTTACAGAATTTTAGCAAACTTTATGCAAGCAGAAACTTGGAAAAGTGCTTGCCTGCAGGTTTTCATTTTCTCTTCTCCATCCCTGCCACCACAATGGGAATAATCTGGGCTCTCCCCCTGGAACAATGTGAGAGGCATATAAAACAAGGCTGAGTCATGACAGCCAAGGCCAGATGAGACCAGTCAGTCCCCAGCCTACTCGCCAGCTGACTCCAGATGCATAAATAAGCTCAGCTAAGATCAGTCAAGACCATCCCAGACAGCACAATCACCCAGTGAATTGTAAACTTGGGAGAAATAATAAATGGCTCTTATTTTAAGCCATTGAGGACTGGGGTGGTTTATTCTATAATGCAGCTAACTGATACGACATCTATGGTGCAGAGATACCAGAGGGACAGAGCATTTAAACTGAAGATTTGGCTTTTTTGGTGGTTTCAGAGAGTCTTAGATAAAAATTTTTTATTTCTGTTCTGTAGGATGACATCAAAAAGAAGAAAAGGGATCTTCCAAGGTCAAGTGTCTGAGAAATGCTAAGTTAAAGTTTTGTTTCATTAGTTTCTTTGCTGTAGGATTTTAAAGATTCTAACATAAATCCTGATAATCTTCCAAAGTAAGAGATCGTAAGGAATGTTTCTCAAATTTATTTGACCACAAAATTTTCTCTCTCCCCCACCTCCAAGCTAGAAATCACACAAAATCAATACCTCACAGAACACACTTTGGAATGTTATTTACAATGAACCAAACTTCATCTTGCTTCAGTGTTGTTCCAGAGAGTAGAATTACATGTAAGGTATGACAATTATAGGGAGAAGGATTGGGATTAAATAAATTCAAGCAAGGATTTGACCACTATGACAATTACCCAAAGATGGACTTACTGGCCTCATGAAGCAGTGGCCCCAAACCCAAGACTTAAGGCATTTGCGTCTTGACAAAGAGGAATAGAAGATTTAGAGGATTTTTGTGTGACAGAGGACCTTCATTGACTTTTACCCCCCAATAACATGACAAAGAATTAAGATTACTTCTACTATAAGTAGTGTGATAACTAATTTATGTGTCATTTTGACTGAGCTATGGTACCCAATTTTCGGTTAAACACTACTCTAGATATTACTATGAAGATATATTGTAGACGAACATTTGTAATCAGATTTTAAGTAAAACAAATTAACTCTCTGAAATGTGGGTGGGTCTTATCCAATCAGTTGAGGGCCATAAGAGCAAAAACTCAGATTTTCCACAGAAGAAGGAATTCTTCTTTGATAGAAACAGTGCCAGAGCTTCCAGTCTACTGGCCTGGCCTGCAGATTTTGGACTTGCCAGGCCCTGTAATCATGTGAGCAAATTCTTTAACTCAAATAACACTCTCTCTTTCTGTATAGATATAGACATAGATATATAGATATCCCATCAGTTCTGTTTCTCTGGAGAACCCAGACTAATACAAGTAGATCCCAAACATCATTTCTATTTTGTCACAATCCTAAATGAAAAATATCTAGAAGTTCTACTTTACTTCCTAGTACTTGCCAAGGATAAATCAGAGTGTTCTCCATTTCAGTTCCTCTTTCTTTTGGGTGGCCAGCTGAGAGCCAGAGCTGCTGACTGCATTACAGTGATAGCGAGCAGGTGACATTTCTAATATTCCCTTTTTAAGAGGGGCAGATTTATGAGTCACCTTGGGTGGCATAGTAATTCCACAGTTGTGTAATGTTTGTGAGGAACTGAGAGTCCCTTATGAGCCACAGTGACCCAACTTGGCAGGAACCCAGCACCTATTTATGGCCTGAAATACAGGGGAAGAGGTCACAGGAGGTGGTTCTCTCTTCTGGAATTGAGTCAGACAGATGATAACACTCCAGGTCAGAGTTAACACAAAGTCTGGTTTACTGCAACATGGTCTCTGAATGACTTCCTGGAAGCCTAACTGAACTACTACGATTCCTTTGTTGTTATCCAGGGTTTAGTCATTTAGAAAAAGGAAAGAACTAAAGAAGATCAATAATTAAAACAATGACTTAAAAATAGAAGAAATACACAAGGAAAAGGACAAGTGTAGTCCAGCTGCAGTGGAAATAGATACGTGGAACCACCACCCTGCTAGGATAGGCACTCACACCACACTAGTAGCCATCTAGAGCTAGTTTCTTAAGGACAAATCCCTGTGCCACTCATTCTTGTCCTTTTACACCTATTCAATACCTGGTACATAGCTGGAGCTTAGAAAGCATTCACTAAGTGAATGAACTACAGGCCACATAAAGTCCCTTGTATCCATTAGCTAGAGTATGAAACCAGAATTATTTTTCTTCCTATCATTGAGCTTAGCAAACACCACATGATCTGGCACCTCAGGATATTTCTTTCTAAACGAGCCTTAATACAGACATTCAGTTTCTGGGTTTGTAAAATCTTTTGGACAATAGTCCTGACAATTTATGGGTGGATGGGTGAGTGTGTGTGTACATGTGTATGTGTATATACTGGTTTTCCAGGGCTGCCATAACAAAGCACCATAGACTAAGTGGCTTTAAACAGTTTATTTTCTCATAGTCCAGGAGGCTAGAAGTCTATGATCAAGATATTGGCAGGGTTGCTTTCAGACCTCTCTGTCCCACCATTCTCTCTATCTCCTCACAGTTTTCCTTTTGTCCCTGTCTATGTCCTATTCTCATCTTCATAAAAGGACATAATCATGTTGGATTAGGACCCACCCTAATGACCTCATTTAATTTAATTACTTCTTTAAAGGTCTTGTGTCCAAATAAATCAATAGTCACATTCTGAGGTACTAGGGCTTAGGAATTCAACATGCAAATTTTAAGGGGACATAAATACACATGCACACACATAAGATACACAAAATGTATATATAAATACTTTCACAGCTTTAAGTATGGACATGGGATATGTTAGTATCTATTTATCTTAAGCTCTTCTCTCCGATTGCCTAGAACCCTTCTTCATCTGTGAGTGAACATGAATCAGAAAAAAAGCTCTTTATTGTTCCTCTAATGAACAAATAAACTAACTTCAGACTAATTAGTTTTCATTCTCAATTAATTCCCAATTTTCATGAGATAGATTTCAGGATAGATTAGATTTTATCTCAATGTTTTATGTCCCCTTTTAGAATTCTTGAAAGCTGAAAGAAACAGAAATGTAAGAGGCCAAAGTGGCCCACAGCTTCTGGAGGACTGGCTGGATCTGGCATCTATTGCCAGCATATCCTGTATTACCTGATACAGAATGGTTGTTGTAAAGATATATGTTTAAAATGGTGGATGCAGGGGAAAAGCACCTCATGCCAGGTTTCTATTTTCATGTTCCAAAATCACATTTAACCCCTAAGCAGTATCACCACATACTGACTTATGTTGGGGCCATTATACCCTTAATTTTTTTTCCACCCTTGGTAGAGTGCTGTGGCATCACAGCTCCCAGCAACCTCTACCCCTTGTGCTTAAGTGATTCTCTTGCCACAGCCTCCAAGGAGCTGGGACTATAGGCACCACAATGCCTGGCTATTTTTTTGTGGCAGTTGTCATTGTCGTTTAATAGGCCCGGGTTGGGTTGGAACCCACCTGGCTCATGCCCTAACCACTGAGCTACGGGTGCTGAGCCATGTACCCTTAATTTTTAAAAACATATTTATGTATAACTATTTATTTCCTGGTGTTTCAACAGATTTGTGTTTGCAGCCATTTAAGTTAAAATTAGAGATAGAAGTCTGTAGACTATTATCTACACATAAACAAAAAACAAATGGCATCAATCTGCAAGACAGCTCTGTCCCTGCAGGGATAACCTCTACCAAAACATAAACCAGCAGCTACTCAGGGAGCTCTCTTGATGCCCCACTGCAGGGAGAGGGTATTCAGGAGTCACATCAGTGGGTCAGCCTGGTATCTGACCTTGCTTTTGCCCTGACCAAAGAGGCAACAACAAAAGGTAAATGAGAGAACTCAGCTCATCTCTAGTGCTCTAATATCATCCAGGCATTCCTGTGATGAGCCAGTAATCCACTGATAAGAAGAGCCTGTTGCTGAAAATCTTGAAAATTGAATGCCTAACAGTCTGATTCTGACCTGTGGCTGGTTACTTCACTCTGATCCTTGAATGAATGGTTCTGATCTTGTTAACTTCCTATCTTCTAGCCCTGGACCCAGACTACAAATACAGTACTCTAGTTTTTGTCATGACTTGGTTATTTATCCATAATGGGGTGGGGAAAAAAGGAATAACAACTATAATACCACGGCTACCCAGCAAGCTTTCTACCTCCTCCTCCTCATTCAGAACAGAATATAAAGAGAACAGAAAACTAAACTTCTTTTTTCTTTTGAGACAGACTCTTACTGTCTCACCCTGGGTAGAGTGCCATGGCATCATAGCTCACAACAACCTCAGACTCTTGGGCTTAAGCAATCCTCTTGCCTCAGCCTCCTGAGTAGCTGAGACTACAGGTGCCTGCCACAATGCCTGGATATTTTTTAGAGACAGGGTCTCACTCTTTCTCAGACTGGTCTCAAATTCCTGAGTGCAAGCAATCCACCAACTTCAGCCTCCCAGAGAGAAAACTAAGCTTCTTATTCCACACATTGAAACTGAGGAATCTCAACCCATAGATATGTGGATTGGGCCACACCTTAGCTTCTTGAGGGGTTTCATTATCAGCTATCAAATCACCTATAACTTAATCATTCTATAACTCAATCACCCATAACCTAATCATTCACTGAACATTTATGGGCAAGTCCTGGAGTGCTGCCCACCAGCACTCACTACCATTGCCCTATAGCTCCACATCACTAGATGAGGTTAAAGGTGTGATGTGATGGACACTTAACTTGGGGTCCTAAAGATAAAAGTTCACATCTCAGCTCACAGTACCTGCATCCTCCAAGCCAGTTACGGAACCTACTTTGTCAGTTTATCGAAGCAAAATACCCAGCAACTAACCCCCTAAAGAAGTGGGGATTCTTATTGCCATTAGGCAATATATATTTGTTAAGGGCATATTAAGTGCCAGGCACAGCTCTAGGAACTAGGAATATATTCTTGAAGAACCATGTTGGTGAGGGTTAGGGAGATGTGGACAATAGTGAATTAGTAAATAAATGAGCAGAGCAAGGGAGGATGGTGAGTAATATACCCTGTGGATGGAAGTCTTCTCCAATGAAAGGACATAGACACAGAACATAGAATTACGCAAGAGAATGAGATATGCACATATGAAAGGGAAAGAACATCCCTGGCCCTGAGAAGAACAGTAAATGTGGACACCCCAAGGCAGGAGCATGCGTGTCACAAGGAGGAAGGTAGAGGTGAGGCAGAGAGAGCCGGGTGAGATGGCAGAAGATGAGCTATCAGGTGGCCTTATATCATATAGGGCTTTGCCGCTAATGAATGGACATTTAGATTTTATTCTATTATAGGAAGTGGTTAGCTGATTTGAACAGAAGAGTAGCATGAGCATACGTGTTTTAGGAGCACACTCTGGTTGCTATGTTGAAAAAGACCAATAGACAAAGATTGGAGGTAGGGAGCCCAGTGAGGAGGCCATTCAGGGGTGGGGAACCAGTGGCCTCAAGACCTTCCAAATCCCTAAATGCACCCCCTCACCTGAATCCAAACTTCACAGAACAAATTCCTTTATTAAAATAATTTGTCCTGTAAAATTCTAATTCAGTCAAAAGGCCCCACTTAAAGATCCAGAAGGCCACATGTGGTTGGGAGAATTAGATGGAATCAGAATTTTTTTTTTAGGCAGAGCCACTAGAATTTGCTAATAGATTCAATGTAGATATGAGATAAAGCACATGGTACATAGTGTTATTCAGTACATGTTGATTTAGGGGGTCCTCCTCTTGAGAGGCATCCTTCTCAAGAACACAGATCTAAAGGACTTTAATTATACTTGGGCATAAACCCCAGAATGAGGACATAATGGGCTCATAACCAAGATCTACAGTGTCACCTTAACAAAACAGTCTGGTATCACTGCCAACAAGATGAGACAAGACCTCAAAAGTTTTAATATGGCTAAAGGGATGTGTCAGCCAAATGGGGGTTTCCTAGACATAGAAACATATATAAAAAGAAAATGATAGAGGCAGAAGCTGACTATACCTTTCCAAATTCCATTCAGAACATGGGAGCCTTGGCCAAATGATTTCAATTATTATGGTTCCATTGGCAGAGCCATCTTTATCGAAGGGATTGATATAGGGAATTACAGCCAATTGACTCAAGTATTCCAGACCTTTGGAAAAATAAGCTTTGTTGTAGAGATGGATGCTGACTGCTTGGTAAGCATGGCAGGCAGTAATACGGGAAATCTGGCTATTGCAATCACAGAGTCTGGCAGACAGCTATTAACAGGAGGGAAGTCAACAATCATTGTTCCTTGGCTCAGGTGAAAGAATTGTGGTCAAACATAAGTCCTTTCTTCTATTGAAGTCTAATCTGTATTACTTATTACCTTTAAATTAAAGGCCAATAAGACTTGTCATGCATAGATGTGTTTGGATAAGAAAACACTATGATAAATTTGTGCAATCTTAGTGCTAGGTGGTGAAGACCTTAATGGATTGTTTTCCGTGACTGAAATACCAACATTAAATTTTATTAGCTGTTGCATAATTCAGTTAAAAAGAAAACTGTTCTTTGAAAATGGTATTGACTCATCCTAGAAATTACTTACGACATTTTTGTTAATACATAAGATTTACCAACTTACAGAAAACAAACCATTCCACATAAATGGATATTTCGAGGGACTGTTTGCAACTTGCAAGTATGCCAATACTTTGGATACATTAACAAAAGTAATTCTAAAATACATTATACTCTTCCGTGCCCCCTTAAGCAAAGGATACTAAAGATAGTTTATAGTGACTGAGAATCAAGATTATTAATATTTAGTAATCATGATGCCCTCGGAACCACTTCCCTCTATGGAGGGACATGTCCCTGCACTAAATGGCCACTGTTCAAAATAAAATATTATTATAGTTTGTCTTTGGTCTCTCCCTAAGCAAGTACTTTTTCTTTTGAATGCTATTGGTATATCTGACTTTGTAAGGTGCTATGAGCAGAACTGTGTCCTCTCCCAAATGCATATGTTGAAGTATTAACCAAATATTAATGTGAAGATATTTAGAGGTAGGGTGTTTGGGGGGTAATTAGGGCTAGATGAGATCATGAGGGTAAAGACCCCATCATGGGATTAGTGCCATTATAGGAAGAGACATACAAGAGCTTGTTCTTATTCTCTGTCCATGTGTGTACACCAAGAAAAGGCCACTCAGGAAGGTGGCCATTTGCAAGACAGGAAGAGAGCCCTCACCAAGGACCTAATAAGACTAGCACCTTGATCTTGGACTCATAGACTCCAGAACTGTGAGAAATGAATTCCTGTCACCTAAGCCAGCCACTCTATAGTGTTTTATTACATCACCCTGAGCTGACCAGACACAAAGCAACTATATTTCCATTCTTGACTCAGTTGCTTCTAATCTCCTGTGATCTGCTTGATTAAATTTTATTTAAACATCTGAATATGATACATAGGTGTTATTTCATTGGTTTTAACTGCTCAGGTACCTTCATTACTTACTTTCAAACTTCAAGTTAAATTTTAGCATTTGGAAGTTCAGTATTTGTTTTCTAGGCTGCTAATAATTAAAAACTGTCTAACAAAATTAATGTGATGCAAGCCATAATTGCTGGCAGGTTTTGTGGGTTTTTTTTTTAATTTAAAGAAAGAGGGAAAAGTGTTCAATTGTCCCTGACATCTGAGTTAAGAGAAGAATCTTAAAACCCTCTCAGACTTAAAGAGAAAAGAACTTCCTTTGAGAAATCGTGATGATAGTCTGACTTTTAGCATTTTTGTTGTGAATGGCTAAAGGATTAGGGGAGGAAAGCAAACAGAACTGTAGACACTAGCATTTATTTTGTCTTCAGGGATAGAGTTAAGATGGTATTTTTAGATGCTAGCTCTTCCTCTGAGTTTGAGAGTATTTGGGAGCAAGGGAGGACTGTTGTTAATGAAACCTCTAGAATAATAAAGGCAATTAGTATGCAGTTCACACCAAACATGTTATTATTCTGGTTGGGTGACAAGATAAGTATAAACTGAAAAAAAACTATTATTCTCAAAGTAAATAATGTAACATTTATCCTAGGTAAGAGAAGCTAGATGTTTGTCTGTCTCCCAGAGCCATTTTGCTATTATTTTTTATTTTTATTTATTTATTTTTTGAGACAGAGTCTCATTTTCTCATCCTCAGTGGAGTGCTGTGGTATCATAGCTCACAGCAACCTCAAACTCTGGGCTTGAGGGGATCTCTTGCCTCAGCCTCCCAAGTAGCTGGGACTACACACGCCTGCCATAATGCCTAGCTATTTTTAGAGATGAGGTCTTGCTCTGGGTCAGGCTGGTCTCGAACCTGTGAGCTCAGGCAATCCACTCGCCTCAGCCTCCCAAGTGCTGGGATTACAGGCATGAGCTACCGTGCCCAACCTTGCTATGATTTTTTAGAAGATGACTTAACAATGAGTGACTAGGATGGGATCAAGGAATATGTGATGGGAAGCCTGCTTAGGAGGTGAAATTTTAAGATTATAAAATGTTAATAGGGCTCTGAACAGAAAAAAAAAAAAGGGACATTGTGAGTAATGACTTATTTCAAGTACATTTTATGCCATGTATATATTATGAGGGTTCCAGATGTAAGCAAGGAATGGAAATGGAGATTAGTAATAAAGCAAATAAAGAGATTATTTACTGATTTCAACTTCCACCTTTGGAGCAGAGCCAAACACGTCAGATGGCTATATAATATACATAATGAATACAAATAATCTATGGGCCAGGTGCCAAAACTTTAGGAGTGGCAATCAAAAAATAAAAAATAATAAAATCAAGAAAGGAAATGACATGACTGTCCCTGGTCTGCCTTATAAACACAAGGTTCTTATGTAGTATGTTTAGGTGTTTGCTATGTCTTTCCCCAGCTAATTTTATAACCTGACCAAACATAGTAGGTTAGACACAACAGGGCAGCTAGCAAGCATTTGTGCAAGAAATAGCTGCATTTCGAAGACAGTTTACTAAGCATTCTCACCTAAATTATTACAATAGCCTCCTAAGAGAGACTGCATTATTCTTCCTAATTTATTGATGAGGAAGGTAAAATTCTTCTTTGCCCAAGATCAAACACCTAAAAAGGATCAAAAAGAGGTCTCCAACTCAGATCTGTCTCCAAATTCATTTCCACCAACTGTATGAAGATAATATATGCTAAACCGAGAGGTATGTTGACCTTACAGGCTTGGGTTTGAGCACAGCTTTGCAACACAATAAAAATTAGCTTCGAGGTAACAATCCACATCCAAATTATTAATATCACACTATGTTTTCCATTTCCTAACTTATTTCAGATACCTCAGTCCATTCAGAAGTATAGTAACATTCTCACTTAGAAAAAATATCTCATTGTATGCCCCCCATGCACCATTTATTCACTGGAAAAATAGATATTTGTTCACATGTTTTTTTGCTACCATTCCTTGCACAGAGAGTTGTCTGCAAGTAGTACCTAAAAAGACAGCTTATTTGCAATGAATTACTACTTGTTTGTAGTAATTTCTAGTGAAATTCAAGCTTATGGACCAGCAAGACCAAATGTGTTTAGTGAGATTGAAAATACCACCATGTCAAATAGTTGTAAAGGTTTTCCAAAGTTTAAAGACTTTCCAAAGCACGTGTAAGAGTCATTAAGTTACTCTCATCTGTGTTAGTAGCTTAAATCAGAAATAATTTCAAAGGCTACTTTTCCATGGAGATTCTGAACAAAGATTTTGGTTATCAGAAATTTCTATGTATGATCCAATTTTCCACCTGGGGTATTTTCTGTTGTGTTCTATGAGACATTCATTATAGCCACCTTGCCTTACCTCCACCAAAAGGTCATGAGGATTTCAGAAACTTCCTTGAGCTACTTTAACCTTCTCATTTAAATAATTAAGTTTGACACTAACATGTGGTCATCTGTAATTTCTTCCTACACAGATGCCTTTTATTTTTTGTCTAGATGTCACTGTTCCTGAGGATGAGGACTATGTACATACCCTTCATATTATAACAAAACTCTATAGACAAAGTAACTTCACCAAGTCTTAAAATAGTGGGAATTTAGAGAGAATGAATTCCACAATGATAGAACAGTTGTGAAGCCAAATAGAGCATGGCAACCCATAAGTTAAAAACAGCAGGAAGCCTCTATGATGTTTAGGGATGAGGAAGATAACAGGAAGAAAAGTATAGCAACAACTCAGGCCCTGCCAGTAAGAGCTGGGATTATGGAGGAGATAGAGCTACTGTTACAGACATCACAGGAAGCAAAAATAGAGGCAAGAATACCTTGACTTCTCTTCCATACTCTCACCTTACAACTTTCTACCAGTACTTCCTTTTGGAAACCAAAGAGTGGGAAAGCGTCTGTTTGTGATATATATCTAAGAAGAAAAGGAGTAAAGAATAGATATAAAAAGAAGCAAGTAGTTTACAGAAATAGCAATCAATAGACTCTCACTGGTAGATACAGCAATCGATGAACGCCCTTGCAATCATTGTATATTACAATTCAATTTTCTCTTTAAAATTGATTAGTGTAAAAGATAGCAGGATGGGAAACCATTTAAGAAATCTGTAGAATAGACTTTTGCTCCTAGTAATGGTAGATTTGGGCCAATACTCCTGCTGACTAAGACACACACACCAACACTCACTCATACACACACGTATTCTGCTTGATGGCACTGGTGAGCTGGCATGATAGTAAAGATCTAATGTCTGAGGTTTTCCTTGAGGGTCACTTACCAATTCAGGGAAAGGCAGATAAAAGGGATAAAGTCACAAACACTGAATTCTTGGGTTTGGTAAGAGATTCTGAGACAATCTACAAGTGGAGAATCAGAAGTAGAGTGGCTTTCTGGGGAACTTTAGGCCAATGTTGAATCATCTTCATCCCTGAAATTGGATTATGATGATTCTAGATGCAAGAATTGCCCAACACCAGAAGACATAAACCCTCCCTGCAGGAAGAAATTATTATAGACACCCAATTATTTATACAAATAATTTTTCAATGCAATTTCTGAAATTTAATAAAGTAATAGTGGGAAGACAAGAACAGGCAACAACAGAACCAACATATAATGGAAACAGACCCCAAATGGATCCAGATATTGAACTTACCAGGCCTGAACTTCAAAATTATTATGGTTGCTAAATATTGACAATTCCTGAAACTAGGTGATGGGGCCTTCTGGATGCATATAGCTTTCCCTAAACATAAGTACATATCATAATTTTGTATAAGAAAAAAGAAAAAATATCTTAGAATTAATCCAAAGACAATATTAATTGGCTTTTCTTGTTGTTGTTGTTGTTGTTGTTATTGTCTCATCAAGAACATACTGAATATCATTGCCTGGAGAAATACCATATCATCTCTCTGGCATTCATTGGTATGGCATGAATAACAATGAAACATAGACAACATAAAAACAAAACTGTATACACTCTTTGAAGAAAACGGAACTCAGATCAGAATAGAAATAATTTTTTAAATGACATATCAGTTAGAAAAGGACTAAGCAAAATTTTTATAATTAACAAACATGATAAGCAAAATTAAGACATCAATAGAACAGTTTAGAGCAATTTATACGCAGCTAAAGAGAGACTTAATAAACTATAGCTAACAGACAAGATAGGAAAAAACAACCTCTGACTAAAGCATGAAGAGACAAAAAGTTGGAAAATGCTTCTCAAAGAGGGTAAGAGGATAGATAAAAATAGTGAGAAGCTCTAAGATACTTCTGAAATCTAAGAGGAAAAGGAGAGAAAGAATGAGACTAAAGGAACAGTTGAAGAAATAGTCACTGAAAATCTCCCAAAATGATAAAAAACAACAGATTGTAGGTTGAAGAAGTTCTATGAACTCTAACTACAATAAGTAATAAGTTTGAAGGATACTTTAAAGTTTAAATTATCTATTTAGTGAATGAAAAAAAATTGTTTCCAAAGAAGCAATGAGACAAAAAGACATCTTCTCAAAAGAAAAAAAAATCGAGATGTCAATGAAGTGATTTTTGTCAAAGTGTCGGCCTTTTCAGAGGGGGAAAGAGTGATTAGGAGGATATAAAAGAAGGACTTCTGGCTTTCTGTCAATGTTTTCCTTCTTGACCAAGAGTCAATTCTGCAATAATTTGTGAGCTAGATATTTATGTTTGTGTACTTTTCTGTCTGCTTGTAATAATTCACAGTGACTTAAAACAAAAAAGATTGCAGTAAAAAGAATTCCAATTATTTAATAATTATATATAACTCTCATACTGCCTGAGGTCTGTTTAAAAGAAAATGTTACTGTATTATAAAATTTTAAACTACAGCAGGGAAAGGCTGAATATTTAAAGGTAAAAAGTTTCAGGAGTCCTAAGTTTGCAACTAAGCTCGCCTAACCTCATCTTTCTTATTTATGATCCTAAAAAACCCTGGCTGTGAAAGACTTTCCAGACTAGTGCTTGCTCCCCATCCCTCCATTCCTCCACACTCTCCCTGCATCCCCCTCCCTCAGTCCCTGTCTCCATGTAGCTCTTCTATCCTCCCTCCCTCCCTGCCCCCACCTCAGAAAAAAATAAAAAGAACTCTGGCTGTGATGCATGAATAAATATGCTAACAACAGAAAAAGTCATATCAATTATATGTCAAACATGCTTCCAAAGTGCTTGGTTGAGATGTTTGAAAGCCACTTTTCTCCACTTTTCTCCTTAAGCATCCACCATCCATCCTTCGTTGTTATTTGTCAAAATTTAATAAACAAAGGGGAAAGAATATTTAACATCAAACCAAATGTAAAGGATCATTAATTGTGCCATCTTAGATTATATACACTTCCCTATAATAAAATTTGTATGCTCTCAAAATTACAGGATAAAAATGGACTGGCATCATTCATTGCAGTAGTGGTAAGGCCACATCCATGCCACTTGTCACACTCTCCAGCATTGCCATGAAAACACAAAGAGAAGCTAACTGCATGTAGTAAGAGTTTTAATTGACAAGTACCTGACCATTACAGCAATTTCCACTTCTAGAAGCATCCTCACTGACATTGTTATAGAGTAGCATAACTGAAAAGAGTAAGACTAATTGGAGCAATTAATTAAAAGCACACAATTAGCTTCTATGGCAGATTTTTTTTTTTTTTTTTACTTCTTTTCCTCATTGCTTGAGGCCTGTGAGGGTTTTATTGAGTCATACCATACTGGAGGTTGTCTGTGCCGATAATTAACAAGGAGAGACTGGGAAGAGAGGAATTGAGCTCACAGGCCAACCAGGTGATGGGGCTTGGCTACCTTTCTCTGGCACTAGCTAAGAACAGAGCAAAGACCCAGAGCCTGAATGGAAACACAGGATAGGGCCTAAATAACAGCTGCCAAAACTGAGAAATTTAATTCTATTACTAGTTTATCTGTAAACTAGTAAGATATCTATCTGTAAAAGAGTAAGTAACTATTATGTGTCTACTTCCCTAGAATACTGAGAGGACTTGTCAGTGATTATGGTGTCAGCAGGAGAAAAACACTGCCCCTTTGCAAATGAGCATTCTTGCTGACCAGCCTAAGGTTGAGGGATTTCAAGATTTGGCAGCTAGTTTCTAGGTTTCTAGAATGATGTCCGGTCTGAGGTGTGTTTTGTTTTGTTTTTTTGCCACACATCTAAGTGATAGGAAGAAGTCAAAACATCTTTAAAAAGATGTGAAGAGTAAAGAAAGTGACGTATTCTCTTTCACCCACATCCTGGTCTTACAGAGATCTGACCCAGTTCTCACCTGGAAACATGCCTGGGACATACCAATAAACCTAGGGTGTAGGGTAGACCACAGAAATCCCTGACAGATTTAAAATCAACATGTTAGGCTGAAGCTTTCATCCAGTTATCCGGCCACAAAGGAATCTGAAAGTGAATAAGAGAACTAAAGGTAAAGATCCTTATTTGCAAGGGCATTCTTTCAAAAAGGTTACTATTTGATCCCAAGTGTCAGTCTGAATAATCCACCTGGGATTTCCTGTGCAACCTTTTCCTGTATACTCTGCTAGGAAATAACATTTTGTAAGGCTCCCTTCTTTCCACAATCAAGCTCTTTCCAATCAGATGGAGTTAGAATCATGGTGACAAGACTATGTAAGAGTATGCTCTAGTGAGCAAGTAATATGTGTTAGGCTCCAAAAAAGCTCTTTTTCATAACTGCTCTCATAGTTCAATACTTGTTACAACTAAAAAAGAAGATGAGCTTGGTGATTCTTGGTCATAAATAAACCAGGTCTTTATTTCAGCATTTTTGTTCAAGTACAGAATTATAATTACATATAGCTTTCTTATACTTCCATATACTTAAGATGATGGAAGCAATATGTAGCAGCAAAATACTGACCAACTTCTATTAATTGCTACACAAAGAAACAAATAGTGAACAGCTAGAAAACAACATAAAACACATCTGAAAATCTCTCAGCTAAACATTTGAAATAGATAAAGCTTATGATGCTTATATAGAGGCAAGATATATTAACATTAAATTTACCTTTATTTTCCAACTTGATCCAAGACTTAGCTACGGTAGCAATGACTGAACATTTGATATATTTCTCTTTAACCTCAAACATGTTTGCATTTTCTTGGCCAACCCTCAGTTGAATGCACATAAATCTAACTACTTGTGTTCGGTAAATATGTACATCACTTAGCCTATCAAAAATTTATGATGCCTCAGTGATTGATGCAAAATGCCAAAAGATTTTAATTTTTTTATATACCCCAGTCTTCAAGCTCACTCTAAGAAAACCATTTAAGGCACTAGCATAACAGTTGGCAGCACAGAATAAATATATGTAACTTCAAATTACATTCATTACCAAAACTATTTTAATCATTAAGGGTGAGAGAAATTGTGTCAAAATCAGGCAAGAGGTACCAATATCCTGCTTTAGATACCAGCCTCCCTACCTTACCAAGAATTAAAGGAAAGATACTTAATGGGTATAACATAAGGGTATATGGCATACCTCTTAGATGAGGGACACAACTACATTGGGGACTCTGTCTAACAAATGCAAACATTATAACTTAATTGTACCCTCACATTAATGTGAAAGAAAAATAAATAAATAAATATCTAAGATTAAAGAAAAAGATTCAAAGGAAAGAAATCGCTAAGAAACAATGACAGTTCAGAAGACAATAACCATCATTAATGTGGGTTTGGGGGCCCCCAGTGCAAACTGAAAGCTTAGAGATGTTGTTATAGAACAATCACCCAACCCTCATTTGTTTCTATATATTTGAGTCGAGCCTAAATATCTTTAGGATGAAGCAAGTTGACCTAAGAGCAAAATAAGCCATAAAAAGAATCAGAGACAGGCAACGAGAAGCAATAACTCCTCCCAGTTCTTAACTCAATTCTGGTCCAAGTCTGACCATTGCTATAGAGAAAAGACCATTAATAGGAAGATAAAGTGGATGGACCTCTTCCCATTTAGAAACAGTCTTGACCTTAATACTTCAGCTTTTATATGGTACAAATAGGAAACAGCAAGCTACACTCAACAGCTAGATGTGATATTGACCAACTTTTGAGTGAAATGGGAATGCTTTCAGTGGAAGTAACAGAAAATCCATCTAACATGGACTTAATTAAGGAAGTGGCCTCTTCATGTATCTCCATGTAAGTAATGGTTACTGTTGGTTCAGCAGCTTAAAGATGGGAGCACCTGTGTTCCCACCATTTTCTTGATATTTCTCTTGACTCTTACCTTACATTATAAGATGACCACCACAAAGTTTAGGCATCACATATGAATTCAGGACTAGAATTCAGAGAAGGGAGTTCCAGAATAACTGTGCTTTTATACATAAAAATGAACCTATTCCCTAAGGCCCTCAACATAATTTAGTTTACATTTAATTGGACAGAATTTCATCATTATCATGACTCCTGGCTGCAAGAAAATATAGGCAGTACTTAGAGAGGTACACAAGGAAGTTCTCTTTTTTGTGGAAGAGTAAGGTACAGGCCTGGAGGCAAGATTGAAATGAAGAAACAAGAACTTTTAAGAGGATCTCATAGCTCAGACCCATTCTTTATAATGGTCAGCATGATGGTCCACCACCAAAGCAAACTCACCCAGAAATTAAAGAACAAAGCCTAGCTTCTACAATGGTGAAAGGGGTAAAAATAAGTTCTGGACCTTTGAAAAACAAAATGACCAAAACTCCACAATACCTATCAATTCTCTCAATTAATGTAAATGGATTGAATTCTCCTCTAAAGAGGTACAGGCTGGCTGACAGGGTATAAAAGCTTAAGCCAGATAACTGTTGTTTCCAAGAAATACACCTAACCTTAAATGATAAAATAAGACTCAAGGTGAAGGGATGGAAACCAATAATCTAGGCAAATAGAAATTAGAAAAAATCAGGTGTTGCAATCTTATTTGCAGATATAATTGGATTTAAAGAAAGACAAAGATGACACCATATACTGATCAAGGGAGCAATTTAACAAGAAGGCATCTCAATCCTAAATATATAGGCACCTGATTTAAATGCTTCCAGATATTTAAAACAAACCCTAACTGATCTGATCAATATGGTATCCTACAACACCATAATAACTT
>CAUYQV010089686.1:0-36834 GCA_963574575.1 Galagoides demidoff
AGTATCACAAGAATGGAAGAAAAAATATCCAATGTACACAGCCCTACTATGAAACTAATTTATAGCTTTCATATGAAAACTATAACCTAATTATAGCCTAAGAATATAGGGAGGGGAAAGGGGAGGGGTGGATGGGTGGAGAGAGGGTGATTGATGGGATTATCTCTATGGTTTATCCTACAAGTGTACAAGTGAATCTTTCTAAAAGTAGAATATAAATGTCTTAACACAATAACTAAGAAAATGACACGAAGGCTATGTTAACCAGCTTAATGAAATATTTCAAATTGTATATAAAACCAGCACATTGTACCCTATGACAGCATTTATGTACACAGCAATGATTTAATAATAAAAAAAATGTTGTTTTAAGCTGCTAAGTTTGTAATTGTTGGCTCTGCCAAAAACAGATAATTAATACATTTTTTCTCAAATTTGTTAGATCTTATGTCTCACTGTTATCATCTGATAAACTGAGCTGAAATAAGGGATTATTTTAATCCACAATATAGTGCAAATGGTTGCTCTTAGGAAGTAAATAATAACCTCACATTTATGGGCTGATGACACAGTAGAAATGTACAAAGCACTGGCCAGTGATTCAGGTTCTAGGAGGTTCTGGGCCCAACTCTGACATCTTATGTCATTCTCATTCTTGGGCCTTTCTATTTGAGCAATTTAATAATGAAGAGTTTGAACTAGATATATTTTAAGTTCCATTGTGGCTGAGAGTTCTATTACAGGCTTTAAAATTACAGCGCTAAGAGTATAACTTTATTATCTCTAGTGAACTGTTACATAAACCTCTTATTTATTTTGGAATTACTGATGCTCATAAGTGCCTGTTGGGATTAAAAGGACCTTACTTAACCACTGAAGAGAGTACATTAACTTCTCAGTGGAAGCCAGCTGATTAATTTACACAATATTTTAAAAATCTTGTCTGTTTTGTTAAGCTAGAAGATCTACCAGCAGGAAGATGACAAATTAGATACAACCTGTTAAGTATAAATAGATTTTCTCAGTTCATTACCATATTAAAGTGATACTTTTTCTTCCCAAGTTGAAAAATTTGAAATGTTTGGCCTTTATACATTTTCTGCCCCAAGGAATTAGAAAAGAAAGAAAAAGAGAAAAGAAAAAATTAATTTATTTGGACCACATGAAGAAATTAAAAATAAGTCTAATTGTTAGTCCCATTCCTGTTCATTACAGTCTTTAAAAAAGATGTCATGAACCACAATTAGGATAGGAAACCTTGTTGCCTTGTGTTATATGTTGTGTGCAGGACCCCATCCAGTAGGTGTCAGCAAAGTAATCTCAAAAATAAGCACACGGGGCCTCTCATGTAGGTGATATAATCACCTCTAGGTAAATAATAATAGCTTTTTTTTTCTACAGAGAAAGGTGTTACTTTGGTATATACAGAATGGAAGAAAGAAAGGGAGGAAGGAAAAAAATAAAGAAGAAAAAGCAAAAGAGAAAGAAAGAAGAAGGAAAGAAAGAAGGAAATAAGAAAGAAGGAAGAAAAAAAAAAACTTGCTGATCAGAAAAAAGCTGTTTTAATCTCTCTTTCCCCCATGTCATAAAAAGTCCATTATGAGATATCATGCATGCAAACACTACAGCCTCATGATTCCAGACATCACAACAAAACAGGGAGCTTGTTTATCTCTGTAGCCTAACAGAAGACAATATATACCATGGAAGGTTAAGGACTTACGTGGGCATGTGCACATCTATCTATCATAGTCTAAGAAGCCCAGATGGTGATGTCTGAGATGGAAACCTTCTAGATAACCAGCACAGCTACATAACATCATTTTGAAATATATGGAATCTAAAAGAAAAATAGAGCAGAAAGCTAAGCTAAGGTGAAATGTGTGTCCCTTCACCATAACAAGGGGCTGTGAGAAGTCCTGAACTCCCCGAGGTGTGCTGTGGGAAGGGCAGAGCCTTGGTCTTAGGGAGGAAGGGGGAGCTTGCTTAGCAAGGAAGATGTGTAGGCTGGGGACAGCCACATGGCCAAGGAGGGGTTGGAAAGTGTCCCGCTAGTTCACAGGACAATAAAGGAGTCGCGGTGCAGTGGGAGAGGTAGACTCAGGACCAGGAGCGACACAGAGAAGAGAAGCAGAGTAGAAATGGGGAAATGCCTTTCCTTCTTGGTTTCTATTTAGTTGTTGCTGAAATGTAACATAGGTATTGCAGGATCAAATGGGAGGTCTGAGTTGAGTTCGTTAAGGATTCTCCATTCTTCCTTCCAAAAAGGCTATATTAGTCTATAGGCCCACCAGCAGTGTAAAAGTGTTCTATTCAGCCACTAAAAGACATGGAGACTTTACATCCTCTGTATTAACCTGGATGGATGTGGGACACATTCTTCTTAGTAAAGCATCACAAGAATGGAGAAATAAGAATCCAATGTACTCAATTCTAATATGAAGGCAGCAGATGAGCTAATACATGGTGGGAGGTAGGGAATGAGGGAGCAGGGAGAGGGGAGGAGGGAGAAGGATGGAGGTCGCGGTGTATGGCACACCTCTTGGGGGTGGGACACAATTATAAGAGAAACTTTATCTAATAACCACAATCAGTGTAACCTAATTCTTTGCACCCTCAATGAATCCCAAACAATAAAAAAAGAAAGAATTCCACATCACAGTGTAAGAAAAAGACAGGTAAGTAAAGCTGAGAAGTGAGAGGTCAACAAACAGAGGCATGGACTGATGTGGACACAGTGTCCCAGGGCACCTGAGAGCAGGAGCAGATAAGGGAGGGCAGATGTAGGCCAGGGTCCGGGGAAAGCTCAGAGGGTGGCTGGCATTTGAGTTGGCCTTGAGGTTGACAGAAATTTTGACCAAAGAAGACCTCTGTAGGAGAGATGAGTCCTCCCAGACAGAGGAATTAGTGAGTGGAAAGCACATAAGATTCAAATTATGTTTAGGAGAATTGCAAGTGGTAGGACAACCTACGAGTGGTAGGACTCAAGGCAGGGTGTATATGTGTGTGTGTGTCTCTGTATCTCTGTGTGTTTGAGTGTGTGTGTCTGAGTGTCTGTGTATGTCTGAGTGTGTGTCTGTCTGAGTGCGTATGTCTGTGTGTGTCTATGTGTGTGAGTGTGTGTGTTTGAGTATGTGTCTGTCTGTGTGTGTGAGTGTGTGTATCTGTCTGTGTGTGTGAGTGTATGTTTATAAGCAGCAGGTAAGGCTGCAATAAAGCAAAATGGAACAAAAATAAACCCGGAGTGGGGAATGGACTGAGGTTGAATGCAGCCCAGCTCAGCTTTCCCCAGCTGAGCTCTACCCGGCCTTGCTGAGCTGCTCTCTCTTCACTACAAGACTGTGTGTGTCCTCTGTCTTCTGTTTTCACAAGTTCCTTTCACCCTCAGGTCCTCCCATGTTTTGCAGAGCAGTTTTTCAGATTCATTAACCTCTACCCAGAAAAAAATCTCTGTTAAAACTAAGCGTTCCACAGCCTGAGTCTCGGCCTCTTTGCAGCACAAAAAATCCAGTAGAAACTTTAAAACTTCAGGCCCCTCTTTCTCTCTTCTACATAGGTCTAGATGAGAGAAGTTTCCTTTGCCCTTCCTAGGTCATATAAAGCTAACCCATCCCATTACCATCACCCCAGGAGGCAAATCGGCAATAGCCTATTTGGGTTTATAGGTCCGTGGTCACTAGTACATAAATGCCGGCACTCAACTGAAGAGCTGGAACTCAGGTCTGCCTGAGCTGAATGGTAAAATAGTTCTTGCCTAACAACAATGAGAAATGGAACAGTGACATTCTATCTCATAATCAAGGGATTAAAGGCTGATATTTGAAGATGATTGAAGGTTCAAAATCATGGATTCTTCCACCTCTCCTTCCACTGTAGCCATATTAAATATTAATTCCCTTTGTCTTTGCAAATATGGAAGTTGGCTAACACACATCATAAAAAATGCAAGGTAAAGCTTCATTCTAATTTTAGCTCTTGTATTGGAAAGGGATTCAGATAACTTTCCTCCCTGCTGCTGGAATTGAATGTTTGATCTCTTTTGCTCTTGGTCAGTGTCGACCAGAAGAATGTGGGTGTCCATGGAGTAGCTAAAGATCAAGGACAAATTCCCATCAGGAGCCTGACCATCTCAGTTCCAGGCATCAATAACCACTGAATTTTAAACATCTTCAGGAGCCAAGGCCCCTGAGGAGGAGTCCTTCCTAGACCAGGGTATCTGGATCTCATAAGAGGACTCAGGAGGGAGCTGGAGGCAGCTCAGGTCAGAGGACCCAGCAGGACAGAGGGAAGCCACTGGCTGCAAGCTCCAGAAGGGACTTTTTTTTTCAGTGCTAATTTCAACCATCATTGTTAGGCTTTTAAAAATAATAATTTTGACTGATTTTGTTTCTTAAAAGGAATATATGTTCTTGGCAGGGTATTTCAAAGATTCAAGGAGGCAAAGAGAAGATAAAAATTAACTGGGATACAAGAAATATGTAAGAACATTTAGACGCTCAAATCACAGCAGTGTTTAACCCTAAGGGGAGAGAAAAGAGTATAATGAGAAGGGAATGCGCAAGGACCATCTTTTATATTGGTAACGTTTTATTTCTTTGGCTGAGTATTGAGTACCTGGGTATGCATTATACTTTTTCTTTTCTTATAATATTATAAGATGCTTGAGATAATTCAGAATACATCTTTTAAAGTCATCTGTTTTACCTATTGGTATAAACTCAGGTCTTAGCACAGCCCTTGTTACACAGTAGATACCCTAATAAACATTTCTCGAATGAATGAATGAACTATGTGTTATGCCTGAGCTTTGGTTTCTCTGTATCTGGAAAATAGGGCTGGCAGTGTCGACCCCCAACATTATCATGCAGTAGCTTTTGCAGGATGTCTCACTGGGTACCCACCTGGGCAGAGCTGACAGGTACAAAACGGTTCCCACTGGCCTGGTCGTTTTAGACCTCAGACATCCTGGCCTTGGTTCATAAAGAGAGCACCCACTGCCCTACTTTACTTAAAAGATTTTTCTTTGCCCTTTTGAAGGCAGGTTCAAATGGGAGCCCTGGGATACTCATTTTTATATAATCCCTTTGAACTTCAAAATGCACATGATAGAAAACAGGATGACACGAGCAGTTTCACCTTCTCTTCTGGCTAACTACTATTTACAAAGTTGGTTTAGCTCTGGTTTAGCTCGGAAAACCTTTTCAAGGCTCAAGCAGTTAATTACAGATGCTTCCCGGGCTGTGGAACTGGAGCCACACTCAGAAATCAACAGCTTTAACTAGACTTGGGGCAGGGATGGGGGAGGAAGTGCCACTCAAGCAGGAACAGCTAAATGTGAGTGATTCCAGGACCAGAAAGTCCTGGAATCACCACCACATCTACTACAGTAGCTTATAGAAACCATAGTCAATGCAAAATCACTCTTCCCAAGGGAAGCCTAGTGTAGAGTCAGGACATTATGGAGACTGAGACATCCTGTAATCTGCTCTGTGCAAACTGGTGACCTGGGAAAGCTCGTGGCATAGTTCTCAGGCCTAACAGGCAGAACGCCGTTCCCAGTTTCTTGACCTGACATCCAGGAGCACAGGACAGGAAGACAGAGCCTCAGCTCACGCAGTCAGCAGACAGAGGCTCATCCTTTCCTCCATCACACGCTTGTTCTATTTGGACCCTTAACAGATTAGATGACACCCACCCACCCTGGGGAGAGTGATCTTCTTTACTCAGTGTACATAGCGGAATGGTCATCCCTCTCAGAAACACCCTCCCAGACACACTCAGAAATAATAATATCTAACCAGACATCTGGGTGCCCCGTGTCCAGTCAAGTTGACACATGAAATTAACCGTCACACCTAGCCCCTGGTCTAAGGTGGAGGGGATGTGAGGTACTAATAATTCAGCCATTTGACCCACAAATCTTTACTGACCACTTGCTGCGTGCCAAGCCACACACTAGGCACTAAGCAAAGACACAGACGGGGCTGAGAGAGATGAGATCACTAGTCTCAGGGAGCTTACATCTTCTTGGAGAGAAACAGAAGATAAAAAAAGAAAAAGAAAATAAAGAAAAATATTGCACAGAGATGAGTGCTCGTTCCAATAAATTTAAATGGAGAGAGGTGACAAAAAGTGAGAGAGTGGCTATTTGCTAATGGACAAGGGAGTGGAATTCAGTCTGAGATCTGGCTGACAGGAAGAGAGCAACTGCAAAAAATCCCACAGGGTCACTTTTCTTTTTTAATGCTTTGCTCATGTGTCTCACTCTGCACCCTTGGAGAGAAGCATCTCTTCTTACCATGCCCAGGTGGCTTTCTTCCCAAGCATAGTCCCCCAAACCCAGCAGGTACTCAATAAATGTTTGCAGAATTAACAAATGCATTCAGTTGTCAACTGTATTCTCTTGACTCAGTCCCTTAACTAAAAGAAAAGGTTTCACGTACTGCAGCTTGAGTCCTCTGATAACAAACATTATTACATTTTAAACAACTGCCTCTTTTAAAGAGATGATCAAACTCTTATCAACAGTCAGCTATCAAAAACAAAGATTCATTTATTAGGTGACCATCACATGCCCAGGCCTAAGAATTCAGTCGTGGACCACCCCTGTCCACAGAGGGCTCAGAGCCAGCAGAGACATATACTTTAATAAACAGAGAAGGGACACGAGCCCTACGAGAGTTTAGCAATGAAATAAAATTGTTTGGTTGATTTGTACAGAAAAGTTCAAGCCTCTCACCTTCTCCAGAGTCTCTGCCTGGGCTCTTCTGTGGAAAATGACCTAGAAGAGATGGTGTACATGTAACTTTTTCTTCTTTCTGTGAATTGTCATGTTAAGATTCACCTGTTTAATAACTTCCCCATCGGACTTGGACACTGCCTTAGCTTCCAAAGAAACAAGCTGAAGGCAAAGGTGGGAAAGATGAAATGCAGGGGTTTCTCCCTTCAGGTATGTGAAATCCAACAGGTTTGGAATAGAGATGTCAAGTTCAGAGTTTATTTGGATGAAGATAGCCAGCAAACAAGTTTGAATTAGAAACTTCTCCTCCTGTCCCCCATCATCATGGGTGGGAGTCTGTTGCATCAAAGAGGGAAGAGGGCAAAGGAATTCACCTAGTGTCTCCTGCTCATGTTCACTGGGGGCCATTAAGGAATGGAAGAGAATTGGGAGCATCAGAATACTTGCAGAAGCCACTCACAGTCACACCTGGACCAATAACACCTCCTAAGATTTCCCCAGATAATCTGTGCCTTTTTTTAAAACTCGGCTCCTATGGACATAGCAATGCGGTGGAGTGAGGAGATTATTGTAGCCATATTCTAACATGTGGGTAAAGAATCTAAAATACATAAAAGATCATTAAGCAACACTGGAGTGAGAGGAATTGAGGCTCACCCCTGAAAATATCAAAGGAGGAACATTAAATGTATGGGTGCACAATGTATATATAGAATGTGTAATGTGTATGTGTGGGCATGCTGTAAAATCAAACTGCAACGCCTCTCAAATGCCTGCATATGGGAAGCCCCTTTGAATTGGAATCAATCAGACACAAGCCTTTCAAACAATATCACATTCTTCTCAATTTTAGAGCAAAGTTTCTATGCAGAAGCTAGCCTAAAATTTACACACACACACACACTTTTATCTCCAAGATATGTACTCTCAGATAAAATTATCAAAATTGATAAAAGATCTCCAATATGAGAAAGCATTAATTGTTAAGTGAAACAAGAAAAAAGAACTACAAAGCGTGAATGCCACGAAACTGTGATTTCTCACCGAATGTGTGTGGCATGCCTGCGGGAGTGCTGCTTCTTCACGAGAAAATGTCAAATGGAGATGCCACGGTCCCCTCTTCTCTATGGTAATTGCTTCCCTCTCTCCAGGAGGCAGCCCCTTTCTCCCAGAAGGACAGATCAAAGGGACCTTCCTATGCCCCCACACCTTGGGAATGCCTTTCTTGTTTGCTATGCTGTAGGAAAAATTACTCTGTGCTCCCCAAAGATGCTAAGGCTGAAGCCCGAGCCTCAGAGACATGCTGAGCAGCAGAGCTGCCGGCCTGAGGGGTGACCACCTCAATTTCATAGACTCTCCTGGAGCATGTTGTGAGGCAAAAGGCAGAGGTGGCGATCAGGAGACAGCCAGTAGCTGATTCAAACACCAAAATCCACACTGCAGTTTGTGAGCATAGGATGTTATTAAAAGGCAGGCTACTTTCATTTTTTTATTAATATGAGGGTAAATACAATTGAGTTACACTATTTACTTTGAGTCCTTCACCCAGGAAGTGTGCCATATACCCCTACGCTGTGCACATTAGGTGGGAATTGACCAAACTCTCTCTCCCCCTACCCTCCTCTTGAATTTAATTGTTTTTCTCTCATGTGGACTTATAGTTATTAACCTAGTTCCAACTTAATACTGAGTATACATGATGCTTGATTTTCCATTCTTGTGACATGTAACTCAGGAGAATGTTCTCCAAATCCTTCCAGGTTGTTATGAAAGATAAAAGTCTCCATCTTTTTTGTGCTAGATTAGTATTCCTCAGTATACATATACCACAGTTTATTAATTCCTTCATGGGTTGATGGGCACTTGGGTTGTTTCCACATCTTTGTGATTGTGAATTGAGCCACTATAAACATTTGAGTGCAAATGTCCTCATGGTAAAAAAACACAATTTTTTTTTCTTTTGGGTAGATACCTAGTAATGGAATTGCAGGAGCAAATGGAAGGTCCACTTTTAGTTTTCTGAGGCTTCCCCATACTTCTTTCCATAAAGGATGTACTGGTTTGCAGCCCCACCAACAGTGCATGGATCTTCTCTTCCCATCCACACCAGCATATGGAGCTTTGGAACCTTGTGATGTGGTTAGGTGGTATCTCAAAGTGGTTTTGATTTGCATTTCTCTGATAATTAGGGATGATTAGCATTTTTTCATATGTTTGTTGGCTATTCATCTGTCCTCATGTGAAAAGATTCCATTCATGTCTCTTGCCCAGTTATAAATGGGGATGTTTCCTCTTTTCTTGTTGATTTGCTTGAGTTCTTTGTAGATAAAGGGTATGCTACTTAAAACTAATTTTGCAACTCACACAAACTGATTGAAGATATATATTGAGAAGTATGATGCTCTCTTCACTGACTGTTTTTTTCTCCCCTCCCACCAATTAACTGTCAGCTACGAGAAGGCGAGACCTGGTCTGCCCTCTTCACTGCTGTCACTGCGGTGTCCAGCACATAGTAGGTACATAATAAATCCTTGTTAAATGAATAAATGTAAAGAAAAGACCAAAAGAGAATAAATTGGGAATTAATAGTGGTTACTCTGGACAAAGATTGTGGGATGGCAAGGATTCTTTACACTTTTCTATCTTTTCAATTTTTTGAAATAATATTTTTTCTCATTAGAAGAAAAAATGGAATGAATACAGCTTGAGTAAAATCCACTATATCACTACCATTGATATTACCTAGGAAGTAATAGGCGAGTTCCAACATGTTAATAATGTACACACTTGAACTGATGGTATATTAATGGGATTATGCATTCCTGGTTTTCCTTTATTTATTCATTTGACTATTCATTTAACAATATTTGTTGCATGTTTCCTGGGATCATTCAGTGCCCTAGATGATGGAGAAACTGTTAAAGTATCATTTTTCAGAAAAGGTAAAATCATCATTCTCTTAAAACAATGTTAAGGGATTTACTTAACTTATTAATGAGTGAACTGGTAATACTTTACTACCATTAACTACCATTATATAACTACCAGGAATATTGAAATGAAAATGCAATTGGAGGTAAGACTGGCCTCTTCACAGTGGGGAACCGCCACTCTGCATAAGAAATGCATGTCTAAAGATGAGAAATATCTTACATGGCTACCGATTATCCACAACTTACAGAGTCATCAGATAACTTGACACAGGAGAAGCCAGCATTCAACAACTAGGAAAAGTATGCTTTAGACATTGCATAATTTCCCACAGAAGCATAAGTTTTCCCCGCACTAGAAAGATAATTGAGATATGTCTCAAATTTCCCATGTGGTAGCTGGGAAAACAGACATAAATAAAACCCTCCTTTGCTCTAAACAGGAGGAGAATAAGTCCTTATATTACCGCTCTTCTTTTTATAAGGCCACTATGAAAGAAACTTCTATTTAGTAATTGGACTTTGTCCAAAGAACTAGGGGGCAGTTGTAATTTGTTTCTGAAGGTCACTTTAAATTCCTTTTGCTTTAACAATTTTTACATGGTACTAAAACCAATATACATTCATAAAAATAAAATACAAACCATCAAGAAATATATGTAAATAATTTTTGCAAGGGGTGAGAGGTGCAGGTCCAGTTTCAGTCTCTTACATGAGGCTAACCACTTCTCCCAGCACCATTTATTGAGTAAGGGTTATTTTCCTCAATGTATGCTTTTGCTTGCTTTGTCAAAGATTGTAAGAGGAGATGAGGCTGGTTTCATCTCTAGATTCTCTGTTCTGCTCTATTTTTATGCCAATATCATAGTGTTTTGATCACTATGAACTTGTTGTATAACCTAAAGTCTGGTAGTGATGCCTCCAGATTTGTTCTTATTTCATAGAATTGCTTTGGCTATTCAGGGTATTTTCTGGTTCCATACTGCATCACAAACTATTTTTTTGAAGACCTTCCAAGTAGCACATTGATATTTTAATGAGGATTGCATTAAATCTGTAAATTGCTTTGGGTAATACATTTTAACAATGTCGAGATTCTTCCAAGCCATGAAGGTATTCTAAACCACCTCCCTTCTAACAATCTGACTTTTTCATTGGCAATGCTACTAGTAAAAATCAATCATGTCCATGAACCACATGTGTTGTGGTGCAAAGGGGAGAGATCAAAAATAGAAGGCCCTTTCTTCATCAGCCTTAATGGAATATTTGGATAGGTAAAGGAGGCTGGGGGTCAGTTTGGGATCAGGGAGAATGGAGTAATAGAATGTTCTGCATTTATTCATTATTATTCAGATAGTTATGAGGGTATAAGTGATTAGGTTACATTGTTTATGCTTCTAAGGTAAAGTTCAAGTTGCAGTTGAGGCAGTTAAGCCCCTCATTGTGGAGGCCTTCCTTGCACCCTCACCATGTGCCTGTGAGGTGAGAACTTCCCACTCCCCTTGAGTATATTGTGCTATTCTTTCCCGTGGGCATGCAGGTGTCTTTCTATTAGCTTCATATTAGTATTGAGTACATTGGATACTTCCATTTCATTCTTGTGATACTTTACTAAACAGAATGTGTTCAACTCCACCCAGGTAAATACGAAAGATGTAAAGTCATCATCTTCTTATAGCTGAATAGTATTCCATGGCACACATATATCACAGTTTATTAATCTATTCATGGGTTGCTGGGTACTTGGGTTGCTTCCACAGTTTTGGCAACTGTGAAGAGAGCTGTAATAAACATTCTAATGCAAACGTCCTTGTCGTGAAATGATTTACTTTCTTCTGGATAGATTCCTAGTGATGGAATTGCAGGATCAAATGGGAGGTCTACATTTAGCTCTTTGAGGATTTTCCATACCTCTTTCCATAAAGGCTATATTAGTTTGCAATCCCACCAACAGTATAAAAAAATGACAGGAGAATGTTAGAAGTTCAAGGCTTTCAAATGAAGAGGGGAGGGGTATCCAGGGAGCCAGGGGAAGAGGCAGGGGTGAGCAGGTTAAAAGCCAAGACAGAGCCAGTGAGAAATCTCCAGTGCCAGGAAACGTTTGATGAATTATTGGGATCATGACATTTATGTTTCATCACATTCATTGCCTATTTTGTTTTACATGTAATCTTTAGCTATTGCTGTACAATTTTCAGTTATATAAATATCTGCTGGACAGGATAGCCTGTGTCAGTGCTACTTTGAAACCATGTCGTGCTGGGGCAGGGAGTGCAGAGAAGAAAGTGGCTTGTAAGAGATAAGAAGCAGGACGTGAGAAATCCATCCAAGGCAGAGTTACAAGGCTGGAGGGGGGACCAGAGAGTGTAAGTTCTCTCCCCCCAGGCTCTGCAAGAATCCTGAGACACAGGGCCGAGATACTGAAAGAAGACTTTTATTGGATTGGTGCTCTCTCTATATTTTTTCTTTTATTAAGGGTATTTTTATTATATTATCTATATGTCTATCTATTTGATAGACATATGCATAGCATAAAGATTACTATGTCAACCTAGTTAATTCATCCATCAATCACATCATGACCTTTTGTGTGTCTATGGGTGATAAGAACCCCAAAACCTAGTATCTCACTTAATCTATACATTTTAGATGAATGTTAAAGGGAAGAGAAAGCTAAAGTAATAACTGAGAGCGTGGAAGTCTTCCCAGAGGAAGTGATATTTAAACAGAATCTAGAATAACAGGAGAATCTCACCACACAGATGGGGCTGAGTAGGAAGGGAAGAGAGAATCACATATGCAAATACAAGAGGCATAAAAGACAGGAGTGTTTCAGGGAACCGGGAGATGTTTGGCGTTATTAGATCTCAGCTTATGGAGAATTAATGGGACATGCTTTTGAACAGTATCTAGACCTTCTGCATAATGCTGGTATTAATTTTAAAAGATAGACCCATTTATTCAATAAGTGTTGCTGGGAGAACTGGATATCCACATGTGAAAGACTGAAACAGACCCACACCTTTCTCCACTCACAAAAATTGATTCTAGATGGATAAAAGACCTTACTCTAAGGCATTGAACAATTAAAGTCCTCAAAGAAAGTGTAGGGAAAACAGTGGAAGCTATCAGCCTGGGGAAGGTCTTTATGAGGAAGACTTCCACGGCAATCATAACGATAACAAAAATAAACAAATGGAACTTAATGAATCTGAAAAGCTGTGTATAGCTAATGTGACAACAACCAAAGCAAATAGACAGCCTACACAATGGGAAAGGATATTTGCATATTTTGATTCAGACAAAAGCTTGATAATTAAGATCTACAGAGAACTCAAATTAACAAACATAAAGAGCCAAAAATCCCTTAGATCACTGGGCAAGAGAGACAAACAGAACCTTCTCTAAAGAAGACAGACAAATGGCTAACATAAGGAAAAATGCTCATCATCCCTAATTATTAGAGAAATGCAAATCAAAATCACCCTGAGATATCATCCAACACCAGTGAGAATGGCCCACATCACAAAATCTCAAAACTGCAGATGCTGGCGTGGATGTGGAGAGAAGGGAACACTTGTACACTGCTGGTGGGACTGCAAACTAATATGACCTTTTTGGAAGGCAGTATGGAGAACCCTCAAAGAATTCAAGCTAGACCTCCCATTTGATCCTGCAATCCCATTGCTGGGCATGTACGCAGAAGAAAAAAATCCTTTTATCATAAGGACACTCAGACTAGACTGTTCTTGCAGCTCAATTTACAATCACCAAAATGTGGAAACAGCCTAAATTCCCACCAACCCAAGAATGGATTAACAAGCTGTGGTATATGTACACCATGGAATACTATTCAACCATTAAAAAAGCTTTACATCTTTTGTAGTAACCTGAATGGATGTGAACACATTATTCTTAGTAAAGCATCACAAGAATGGAGAAATAAGAATCCAATGTGCTCAATTCTGATATGAGGACAATTAAGGTCCTGGTATACAGTGGAAGGTGGAGGATGGGGAGAGTAGAGAGAGGGAAAGAAGGAGGGGGTGGGGGCTCAAGGGGTGTGGTACACCTTTTAGGGGCGGGACACAAATATAAGAGGGTCCTTATCTAACAAAAGCAATCAATGTAACCTGGTTCTGGGTACCCTCAATGAATCACCAACAATATAAATAAAATAAAATAAAAGATAGGCCCAATGCAGAGAAGGAAAGCACTGTGCCAGAGAACAGGTGGCTGCACAGGCTCTGAAGTCCCACCTTCTAACACGGACTCTACCGCTGATAGAGTCATCGTTAAGCAATCAGTTTTCCTGATCTTCTGTTCCTTCCTCTGTACAGACAATAAAACCATACAAGGATGTGTTTATACTCTCACAACACTGTACAGCAAAATCAGAGAAAATTGTTTTCCCTGAGCAATGCTGTCTAGGACAAGACTGTGAAAGAGCATCACACCAAAACTGCCCAGAACAAGGAAAGGGCCGGATTTAATGCCAGTGCTGGAACTGAATGAAGACAAAAGGGACAAATGGTACCCTCCAAACAGCCTGGGGAAGGTATTGTCTGATGTGTTAAATGACTAGGACTTAGTTTTAGCAAATGCAGTCTAGGGCTGGCCTTCTGTGCCTTTGCTGGCTGACAATGTGGAGTGTGCGGCTCGGAGCCTGGAGCTTGGTTCTTACCCCTCCTTGAGGCTGTTCCAGTTGTTTATGTTGTTATTGTTGTAATTTCCAGCCGTTTCTCTCAGATTGTCTTCTATAATCTCTGTTATGTAAAAGGGAAAGAATAAAAATAGAGCAACCGAGGCGGGCAGATTGCTGAAGCTCAGGAATTTGAGACCAGCCTGAGCAAAAGCAAGACCCTGTCGCTACTAAAAATGGAAACCTGAGGCAAAAGAATTGCTTGAGCCCAAGAGTTTGAGGTGCTGTGAGCTAAGATACCAGGGCACTCTACTCAGGGCCATAGAGTGAGACTCTGTTCAAAAACATACATGTAGATAGCACCAGGAATTTGGCACCCAGTGTGCTGCAAGGTGGGATAATGATCTCCCAAGTTAGGCACCCTGAAGACACTTACTAGTATTTTTACTTCAACTAGGGAATTAAACATTAGGGAATTAACACTAGGTATTAAGCATTAAGTGTGGCAGGAGAGTCATGAGTTTAACAGAAACAGTCTTACAGAAGGCAAAGTGGACAGGCATGCAGCCCCTCTGATGGACGGTGTGGACCCTCTGATGGACAGGTACTGCACAGGCACATGGCCCCTCTGATGAATAGCATGTGGACCCTCTGATTGACAGGCACTGCATAGGTGCACGGCCCCTCTGATGGACAGCAAGTGGCCCCTCTGATGGACAGGCACCGCACAGGCTCGTGGACCCTTTGATGGACAGGCACTGCACAGGCATGTGGCCCTTCTGATGGACAGTATGTGGACTCTCTGATGGACAGTGCATGGACCCTGATGGACAGCATTTGGCCCCTTTGATGGACAGTGCTTGGCCCTTCTGATGGATAGCGCTTGGCCCCTCTGATGGATAGTGCATGGACTCTCTGATGGACAGCGCATGGACCCTCTGATGGATAGTGCATGGACCCTCTGATGGACAGTGCGTGGACCCTGATGGACAGGCACTTTTCTGCTTTCTATCTCTTAGTGAAATGCTCTAGGTCTGAGTGCTAGGGCCCTGAATACTTCTCTAAACCCCAGTGCTCCCTAGAGCCATGTCCGTTCAGCCCCCAAGACTCAGTCATATGCTTTGAAATAACCTGAGGCCTCAGATGAGGCCCTTCAAATGATCTTTAGATCCTGAAGTCGTGTTTCCTGAGTGGAGATATCAAAGCCCTCAGAAAGTGAGCTTTACCAGTGTACCAAGGAGTTCTCTGGACAGGGAGGTGGGAGTTAGACTTGTGGGCAAGTCTCTAGGCTTCCCTGACACTGTATTTCAAACGTTTTTGCAGGTAAGACTTTAAGAATCTACACAAGCCAGTGACCATCAAGCATTGTTGTCATTAAATGCTAATTAATCAATTTTATGATGAGCTAAGACTTAAGAGAGCTACCAACAGAAAAAGCACAACCACTTTCCCACAGGAGAATGTGGTTTATGTCAGAATGCAAAATGCACACATAAGAAAGCAAACAGGAGCACAAGTGGAGGGCCCTGAGGATGCAGATAACAGCACATCTAAAGGTCACATGTGTTAGGTTGACAACTGAGGATATAAACTGTACCGCACATAATGGGAGGCTCCCCAGATGTTTGCCAGATAGCAGGATAAGTGAAGAGGTCTGGAGTGATTGTTCAGGAAGGCTGCAGTATTATACATAAAGTTGCACACAATTTTCAGAAGACACAATGTACAGGGCAGTGATCAAGAACATCTAATCTGGAGCTGGACGTCCTGGATCTGAATCCTGGTTGCACCACCAGGTGACTTCAGGCAATCATTTAACTCCTATGTGCCTTAGTTTCTTTATCTATGAAATGAGGACACAAGGAGAATGGCGGGGAAAAGTGGATACTTACCAAATGGCTTGTATGTAATACATACAAGCAGTACTGTGTATGGGCAAGGGATAATGATGGTGGAGATCAGATCATGACAAGGATTCTGGCTGGGTGATGGGCACGTGGGGCAGCAGACATGTGTTGGGGAGCCATGGGAAAGGACAACAGAAAGATAAGACCAGGTGAGAGACTCTCCAGACACGACGTGGGCTTCATGATGCAAGCACCTGAAAGTTTTGTAAAGAGTTTGCAAGGTGAAAAAATAAATTAGTTTGCATTGCTTTTTATTTTATTTTATTTTATTTTTATTTATTTTTTTTTTGAGACAGAGCCTCACTATGTTGCCCTCGGTTGAGTGCCATGGCATCATAGCTCACAGCAACCTCAAACTCCTGGGCTCAAGCAATTCTCTTGCCTCCACCTCCCAAGTAGCTGGGACTACATGTGCCCACCACAATGCCTGGCTATTTAGGGGTTGCAGTTGTCATTGTTATTTAGCAGACCCAGGCCGGGTTCTAACCAAACAGCCTCTATGTATGTGGCCAGTTCCCTACCCACTGAGCTACAGACGCCAAGCCCTCATTACTTTTAATAATTATAATATCCTGGATGTCCATCAGGAGGAAAATTGGAAAATTTATACAATGGCATAATTAACAGGCATGAAGTTTAAGTTAAGCCAGATGAAAACATTCTAGAGGTCTGTGGTACAACATGGTACACATAGTCCACATCGCTATCCTGACACTTCAGAATGTGTTAAATGTACAGTGTTCTTTATCACAGTAAAATATTTTTTTTTAAAAAAAGCATGTTGCCAACTAATAAGTCAATCATGATACTATTCACACACACACACATTTCAACATATTTTTGACTCTACATATTATCTATTGCCATGTATTTTTACAAAGGCAAAGAATGATCTCTGAAAGTTCACTTACCACTCTGGTGCCTTGGGAGAAGTTGAAGCAAGAAATATAATTGTAAGGGTAAGGATGCTGTCAAAGGGATTTTAGCCACATCTGCAAAGCTGTGGCTTTTATAGGGAGAACACAATTATACATTGTTAAGTAAATAAAAAGTAACAATTTTTATTTTATTTTATTTTATTTTTGAGACAGAGCCTCAAGCTATCCCCCTGGGTAGAGTGCCATGGCATCACAGCTCACAGTAACCTCCAACTCCTGGGCTCAAGCGAGTTTCCTGCCTCTGCCTCCCAAGTAGCTGGGACCACAGGCGCCCGCCACAATGCCCGGCTGTTTTTTGGTTGCAGCCATCATTGTTGTTTGGTGGGCCCGGGCTGGGGATTCGAACCCGCCACCTTAGGTGTACGTGGCTGGCGCCTTAGCCGATTGAGCCACAGGTGCCGAGCCAAAAGTAACAATTTTTAAAAGAAACTTTTTGCATGGAGGATAGACTATACTGTGGAAAGGGGCTACTGGTGTCTGGGTTTGAGGCAATGAGGGGCAATGTTAGGGATGGGAAGGACAAGGACAAGGACAATTACTCTGTGTGAGTCAACAGAGCATCATGGAGCAGAAAGAGAAGCCCCCAACTGAGCAGTTCAGCTTTACCCACCAGCTCAAGAACTCTACTGCTTGGCTGTGGATTGCTTTCTCCAGCATGACAGTGACCAAATTAGATCAATTAATTTTGTCAATTAATTAATTACTTGGCCTGCAGCTGTTTTAACAGCTTTATAAAACAACCACTGAGAAACCTGCAAACAGTTGATTTGATATTGAGTAGTTAAGATGTTGGTCTTGTTTAAAAAAAAAGAAATCAATTAAGACCAGAGCGTGTTATTTCATCAGTGGGTTAATCTGATGCACTGAATGGTTCACTACTGAAGGAGCTACGGAAATTTTTCCCCAAAATATGGCTCCTTGCTGTGAAGATTATTTTGAGTTAAACTCCATTCATGATCAGGAAGCATTCAATGCATGGAGGCCTTTCTTCTACCCACCTAAAATCTGAAGGGGCTTATCCTTATCACGTGCTAAAAGACCTGGCCCCAGGGATGTCTGAAGCACAGATACCATCTCTCGGGTCAATCTACAAATCCATCTCTTGCCCACTTCAAGTTGTGTAGTAGCTGGTGGCTGCCAAGGTCAAAATTTTGTCCAAAGTTATAACCTTTTCAAAAAGCTTAGTTGACATGTACATACAAAGACACAAACCCTTAGCACCTGCTAGACTAACCCCCAGGACGGTGCAGATGACACATTCCTTCCCCTAATAATTAGCCTATGTCCTGATTTGTCTTGGTTTTTCTGGGTTCTCATCCACAAAGACACTGTCTCAACAAATGCCAAAGGCCAGGAGTGAGTTCCCTTGTTAAGATCTTAACTCTCTGCCTGATTTACCAGAGCAGCTGTCTATGAATTTTGCGATCCTACCTTTCCCAGCTTGGAGGAGCGTCACCCCATCTGCATGTCTGTCGTCACCATATTCCCATCCAGCTATCATTTGAAGGATTAATTATACAACGTACTCAGGCTGATCAATGAATAAGCAGCTAGGAGACCAGAAGCCATATGGAATCGAAAACTTTCGCTTTCTCTGGGAACCACGGCACTGAAGGAGTGAGGAGCCAGTGAGTTCCCCACAGTGCACCTCAGTGGAGTGTAGACGGCTGAGATCATTGTCTTGAATTTAAGAGTTAGGACAGTTCTACAAGAAGAAAAAGAACTGCAAGATGAGAATTTCCACAAACTGTAGCAGGTAAGCGTGGTCTTCTACTAGGACAAGTGTTTCCTGGTAGGAAATAATAAATCTCCTCTTAAATTAAATTAAATTACAGAGGGTTTGTAAGGGTAACTTTTTGCTTTTGGAAAACCCCAAAGAAAAAAACACCTACCAACACGAACTAGAAAGAAGAACCAAATAGGAAGATCTCAACCCAGTCGTATTAATTAACAGCTGAGCTGCAGTTAGGAGATAAACGGCTATCTTTGAGCAGACACTTCATTTTGCACCCATGTTGGTGAGGGCTGGAGACTCCTTGGGGCCTCCACATAACATATAATGTTCTTTTCTCCTCCTGAAAAGAACATTACTTTTAAACAAGGCACTCCAGAGTCCATGTGTCATTTCTAAAATGGTCTTGCTCTTATATGGACAGAAAGAAATTTTTCATTATCTGAAGACTCTTTGTTTAATGTTTCTCTTTTTTTCCCCCCATAATTATGGCAGATTTAGAAGTCCCTCCATTATTTATGGCTCTTGATCAAAAGATGGGCAAGTATGTAGGTAAGTGGGTAGATACACAGACAACAGATGGATAGATAACGACTCTACCAATATCAAAAGTGAGACAAAATAACATTGATGAGAGGCTAAATCGTGCTGCTAACCAATGACGACCTTGTTCTATCTCCAGGATTTGTGAACAGGTAACATTATCACAAATGGCAAAAAGGACTTTGTGTGTAAGATAGGGTGACCAGATTTTAGCATCTGTAAGGCCGGACAACATGGCCGGTGGGGGGCGGAGCAGGGCAGGGCCTGACAACAAGGCAAACTTTGATAAGCAGTTCTCGATAATCACTTCTCAGCAATTATTCATTACAGTTTAACATTATAAAATTAACAAAAATAATATAAAACTCATTCTGGCGAAATAGCCATATGGTGGCCGAAAACCGTATATTCCCTTCTTGTTCTCCAGCCTGTTTGTGCATTCTTTCCAAAAATTGGGACTTTTTTAAAATGCCACAGGACGCAGGACAAATTGTTGGAAAGCGGGACTGTTCCTCCAAAATCGGGACATCTGGTCACCCTAGTGTATGACTAAATTAAGGAGAATGAGACAAGGTGATCACCATGGATACAGGCCTTGACCCAGTATAGTCAAAAGGGTCCTCAGAAGAGGAAGGGAGAGGCCAGGGTCGGGAAGGAGACTAGACTCCAGGAGCAGAGGCTGGAGTGATGCGCTTTGCTCCTGGGGCCCAGGAAAGCGGTGGCCTCCGGAAGCGGGAAGGGCAAGGGGACACATCTCCCCCAGAGCAGTGGTTCTCAACCTTCCTAAAGCTGCAACCCTTTAATACAGCTCCTCATGTTGTGGCGACCCCCAGCCATAAAATTATTTTTGTTGTTACAGCAAAGGTTGAGAACCACTGTGCCTAGAGCCTCCAAAAGGAGTGGAGGCTTGTCGGCTTCTGGGTTGGAGGCCCCTGACCTACAGGACTGGGAGGGTCAGTGTGGCGTTCAGGGGCAGCAGTCGGTGGCAAACTCACAAGACACTCTGATTGGAGTCATCAAGGTTTCTTTATTTTTTTCCAGAAGAAAATAACAAGAAAGCAGTAAAAAGGCACAAGTGGCCTCCTCCTTGCTGTCACAGGCCCCCCACAAGCCCCGTAAAGCCCTGAGTGGCGGACAGTGGAGGCCTCACTGTCCTTCTGTCTGGGGCAGCCTTGGCCTTCAGGGCCCATGAAGTAAGCGGGCGGTGCAATCTCCCAACTGGCCTCAGTCTCCTTGTGTCTCATATTTTTATTCTATGATGACTAGAAGAATGAAAGCATGGCCTGGCCTAGAGTGTGAGTGGGCAAAAAAATGAAAAATCTTCCTAAGCTAGTCAAACAAGTAAGGCCCGAGGCTGCAGGGTAGGATGACCTGGTGCCGGAGGCGGCAGGTCGCCTGGGGCTTCTGAGAGCAGCGTCAGTGACAAGAGCCTGCATGCAGGTGATGGTTGAAGAGGGACTGTAAGGAGCTGGTGTGAGGGTCTGGGGAAGCAGAACATGGAGGAGGGGAAAGGAATACAGAGATGGGCCAGGAGGTGCCCAGGACCAGAAGGGCAGGGGCTCAGTCTGCAGGGATGAAGGACTCTGCTCAGCGGGGGTGGTCAGGGTGGTGGTGGTGGTGGTGGTGTGGTGTGGCTCACCCTGTAACACAGCACTCTGGGAGGCCAAGGCAGGTGGATCGCCTGAGCTTAGGAATTAGATACCAGCCTGAGCAAGAGTGAGACTCTTGTCTCTACTTTAAAAAAAAAAAAAGGACTTTGTGCTGGTGCTTATAGTCCCACCTATTTGGGAGGCTGAGGCAAGAGGATTGCTTGAGCTCAAGAGTTTGAGGTTGCTGTGAGCTATGACTCAACAGCACTCTACCCAGGGTGACAGAGTGAGACTCTGTCTCAAAAAAAAAAAAAAAAAAGAATTCTCTGCCTGGTGCATTTTTCTGCCTCACCACACTCTCACAAACATACATGCACTCTCCTGGGTCCCTGGTAAAAGACCACTAGTTCCCGCAGGCCACTCCATGACCACCAGAGCGTCAGACATGCCCTGAGACAGGAAGCTGGAGACATGCCCTGAGGGTCCAGGGTGAAGGCTGTCTGACTAGAGATGGCTGATGCCAGCTATGAATAAGCTGCCCACCGCAGCAGTATTTGGAGTGAGAGGTGAAGAAGAGAGAACTTGCTGTGGTCCCAGAGAAGGGTCCCCCCAATGACAAAACCCAAAAGAAAAGGCAGATCAACTCGTGCAGTATGATCACTACCAGACATCAGTGGAGACGGGTCAGCAGCTTCCCTGTCACTTACACCTGGCAGGACACTGGAAGCTACGTAGTAGGTTCTGTGAAAAAGTTGGTAAAATTGAATGATTTTCCACTGGCCTCTCCGGTATGAGTCTCTCAGAGTGAATGTAACAAATTACCACAAACTAAGAGGCTGGAAGCAACCAAAATCTATTTTCTCATAGTTCCAAAGGCTAGAAGTTCAAAATCAAATTTCACTGTGCCAAAACCAAGGTGTCATAGGACTGTGCTCCCTCTGGGGAATTTAGGAAAGAATCTTTCTTCTGGGCTTCTGTTGGTGGTGGCTTCACACTGGTCTCTGCCTCCATCTTCACAGGGCCTTCTCCACTAAGCTGTGTGCCACTGTGTCACCTCTTACAGAAACACAAATCAAGGGTTTAGACCCACATTAAGTCCAGGATTTCATCTCAAGACCTTTAACTAGTTATATCTTCAAAGACCATGTTCCCAAACAAGGTCACATTCTGAAGTCTGGGCAAATGTGAGTTGGAGAGGGGTCACAATCCAACCCTCTACGTTCACCTCCATCCTCAAAGTGACAGGAATCAGGAGTCAGTTCTGGGGCTCGAAGGGAAGGTTGGGATTAGGGAACTCAAGGAATGATCCCCTTTAAAGAGGCACTGAGAACCTAACCTAGGTGAGGGGCAAAGGAGAGAAACAAGCTGGAGTCCGGGAAGAAACACAGCAGAGGAGGGAAATACTATAAAAGAAGACCATCTGCTTCTAAGCCTGAGTGATCCGAAACCAGAGAAGGGAAGGTTTGGGCCACAGTGGAGAACCAGGCACTTTCAAGCTCCTACCTCCCGGGTTATTGATTTTTATAGGAACTAGTGTACAACTTTGAAGGCCGTAGGTAACTGGTGGCAATAGAAGTCATTCTGGTTCATAGACATGCAAGTGAATTGTGTCCAGTAGAGGACGGGACAGCTCCGCCCACACTGACGGTTGTCTGTACATTTGCAATTTATTTCAATAGTCCTTTACTCCTTAGAAATCTGTTTCTTTGACTCCTCCTTTGAACTGTTTATTGCCTGATTTCTTCATTTAATTAATGAGTTAAATAAAATAACATGTATATTAGTTTGCTCAGGATCCTGTGACAGATTACTAAAACCCAGGTAGTTTAAGACAACAGCAATTGATTCTGCCACAGTTCTGGAGAATAGAAGACTGAAATCAAGGCATCCACAGGCCCGCGTGGGGACACTTTCCTGCCTCTCCTAGTCTCATGTGGCTGCCGCAGACCTTGCCTTGTAGACACAGCACTCAACACTCTGCCTTTACTTTCACTTGACATCCTCCCTCTGTGTCCGTCTATTCTCACAAAGACACAATGCAACCAGGCTCAGTGGCTCACTCCTATAATCCCAGCACTCTGGGAGGAGAGGGTGGATACCCTGAACTCAGGGGTTCAAGACCAGCCTGAGCAAGATGGAAACCCCTGCTCTACTAAAAATAGAAAAAACTTCCTGTAGATACACAAACTGGTCAGGCTTTCTCTTTTTTTCCTTTTAACTTCCACCTTGATCTGGTGAAGTTCTATATTATTCTGGTTTAATTTCATATATGTATACGGGATTGGTCCTTATCAATGGTCCTTCACCTTCTTTGTGAAGTGAACACTCTGATCTGTTGCCTGATTTGGGAGTTTCTTTTCTTAAATATATTTATGAGAATGATTTATTCTGCATACAGAATTGTTAAATACATGTATTTTAAATATCGTCCCCCCAGTCTGTGGCTTACCATTTTATTTTCTAAACTGTGTTTTTTGATGAGCATTAGTTATATTAGTAAAACTTAACTTACCAGTTTTTTCTTCTGTTTATTACTTTCTGTGCCCTCTTTAATAAATCTTTGCCTACTCAAAATATTTTAAAAAGTAAATAAATAAAAATAGAAAAAACTAGCCAGGCATGGTGATGCATGCCTGTAGTCCCAGCTACTCAGGAGGCTGAGCCAAGGGGATTGTTCAAGCCCAAGAGTTTGAAGTTGCTGTGAGCTATGACACCAGAGCACTCTACCCCAGGGCAAGAGAGTGAGACTGTCTGGAAAAAAAAATAAAGCCTGCCATAACCCAGCAAGACCTCACCTTAATTTACTCACATCTGCAGTGACCCTCCAAAGGTATCAGGTGGGCTAAGCATTACTGGGCCACTCTTCAGTGTAGTACATACACATTTACTGTATTTGTAGTGATATCACCACTGTTATAGGATGGTTTCTTCCCAAAATGTGAAAGCAGTGGCTCACTCCCATAATCCCAGCACTCTGGGATTGTGAAAGAAAAATATGCTTTCACATTTTGGGGGAAAACCATCCTATAACAGTGGTGATATCACTACAGATAAAGTCAGCAGGAAGTGACAGAGGAGGTAAAGAGAAGTTTGTTTAGAGTTGAACTTGTTGAATTGGCCTAAACTCAACTGGAACCAGAGGCCAGAGTAGGAAGAACCAGGTGGAGAGGAGAAGAGAGAATTTCCATCCAATAGACTCACTTTACAGGTGGGAAAACCGAAGCTCAGAGAGGGTTACCCCTCCAGAGGGCACAAAGCAGGTGACTGGAAGAAACAGGATGCCATCTGTTTTGCCTTCCAGCCTGGGATACATGCACTGGGTAGAAAGATTTCTAACGCTTTCAGCATTCAGATGGAGACCTTTCACCCTTTCCTTGGACAGCTTTTCTCATATAACATCCCTCCCATTTCCAAGTGTGCATATGCATACATGCAAGAAAAGTTCCACCCACACGGAGTTACAAAACATAATTGTGAAAACTCTTCTTGGAAAGCTGATTCTGAATCAAAATCCAACCAAGATAATTAGCTTGCAGTCTTCCTGATTACACAATTGTCTAATCTTTTGCCGCAAAGAAATGTCTAAACTGTAGACACCTCTATAGCTATTAGTACAATGCAATAAATTTCGAGACAAGGATTTCAGTACTTGATAATGGTACAGGCACAAAGGATCTCTAAATTCTAAGAATTTACCAGAGCAGGAGAAACTGTGAGAATGGAAAGCATCCCAGTCTCAACTGGCTTTTCCTTAATTATTGTGCTGACACGACCACCCTGGAAATATCGTAATCAATCATCGTGTTCTCATCTAACCCCACAGTAATATCCCAGCTCACCAAATCACAGAATGTAGCATAATTTATTACCTCCTGTTTCTTCCCAGCACTGTCGGTATCAGTCACCAAGTGGTATTTCTTTACCAGCAAAAGAGACTTGAGAAAATTTTGTTATTTGTTTCAAAAACTTTCTCAAAACTTTAGTGCTTCAGACAAGTAACTATCTTATTCTGTACATGAATTCAAATTTGTACCAGGATGATATTTTTGTTGAAAACTTTGGAAATACATATAAAAATATATCCACGTGAGCTTTTGTATTTCTATCATTTCTGTGGATTATTCTCATTTGATTTGCACAACCACTGGCTGGACTGTTGTCCACATTTCAGAGATGAGAAAACTGAGGTTCAGAGAAATTTAATTGACTCACATGATGAATGCCATGATGTAAAAATAACTGAGTTGGAAGCTCAACACCCACCCTTCCCCTAATTGCCATGTTCCCCGTCCACCACTTTAAATAAGGCCCAAAGTATGTTCCGTAATGAGTATATAGTTACAGAAATGAGAGGAGAGTTATTTTAAAAACACATTAGTGAAATGATACATTTGGAGTTGTCTGAAAGCAAAACAGATCTATCCACAGAAAAGTTAACGCCAACCTGGCACACAGCAGGTGAGTAACAAAGCCTGATGGATGAAGGCTGTGAACATGGCATCCAAAACCCATTGACCAGTTCGGCACGTGGGGCTCTGTGGCTAGGTTCGAACCTGGCCTGGGCTTGCTAAACAATTAAAACTACAACAAAGAACTAGCTGACCATTGTGGCAGGTGCCTATAGTCCCAGCCACTTGAGAGGCTGAGGCAAGATAATGACACCCAAGAGTTTGAACTTTCTGTGAACTATAACGCTACAGCACCCTACCTACCAAGGGTGACATAGTGAGACTCTGGTGCAAAAAACCCACTGATCACTTTAATTAAAATGAGTACAAAAAAATCATTCTTGTCTGGAATATCAGATCTGGAAAAAATGCAAACACACAGAGATGGGTGGGTCCCAGGTGGCCAGGTGACCCACTGTGGGAGGATGGACACCCAGAACACACAGCTCAGGCTCTGAAAACAAGGAATTATCTGGCCTGAAATGTCAACAATGAGTAGTTTGAGAAACCTGATCTAGATGGGAAGTTGAAAACACTTTGCAGGAAACGGCCAGAGAGTAAATATTTCAAGCTGTGCTGTTTACTGCAAAGAAAATCCACAATGTGTAAGGCAGGCATCCTCAAACTACGGACCACCTAGAACATTTATCTGGCTCACCGGCTATTTTTGCCACTGCTACCTGTCCTGCTTAGCAGCTGGCTCGTCCCGGGGCCCGCAGTCCGGCCCTCCAACAGGCTGAGGGACATTGAACTGGCCCCCTGTTTAAAAAGTTTGAGGACCCCTGACAGTCTAGACCCTGACTGAGAAGCTTCTGGCTCTGACTATAGCACTTATTGGCTGTATGACTGTGGGCAAGTTACTGCACCTCTCTGATCCTCAGTTTCCTCATCTATATGTAAAAAAATATTAACAGAATTTACCGCACATGATTGTTTGTGGATTAAGTGAGATCATGGATACATAGCCTTTACATAATATCTAATATATAACCCTCAGTAAAGTAAAATGATTATTACATTGAACACTTGTATTTCTAGAAACAATGTGTTAGCCACAGAAAGCTTGTTGGGACATCAGACCCAAGTTGTTAGGCGGTAGCTGGTGTCTGGAAAGAGCCCTAAGGAAGACCTCTCCTGGGTGGTTTCTACTTTGTTTGTCTGTTTATAATCTTCTTTTACATAAATGGCAGTTGTAGATCAGGCCCCCTTTTCAAAGACTTTTGGACCACAGTGGACCAGAGCATTGATAAGCTTGTCAGTTTTGTTCTCTGGGACGAAAATTGCCCTGTCTCTTCACCCATGGGAAGGTTAGACTGATTCAAAGGAAACAGAAAGAACAAGGGGTGAAAAGCCCTCTGTGGGGTATGTTACTTCCACTGGGGATGAACAAAAAGCTACAACAGTATGACAAACACAGGTTGTTGCTTCTCCAAAAGCTCTGGTTGCCTCCTTTTTCTTCCCAACAGAAGTATCAAAAATCACAAGCCATGTGTTCCAGGAAAGACAATGCCCCTTCACCCCCCCAGAGCTGACTTGTCTGTCTGTTTTTACGTTCACCTTCTCCTCTGTCCCTGTCAGTGCTAGCCAGCCACAAACTGCACAGAAACCGTGACTGCCTGGGAGTGCACATGGTGCGTGCCTCTGACCAGCAAAGGCGTGGAGACCTGCAAAGCACAGGTGTCTGTAAGACCACCTCACTGCTCACACCAGCTGCAGGTCGGGGGTCTCCAAGACCACGCTCAGGTTCAATAATTCCCTAGAGGAACTCACGGAATTCAGTGAAGTTGTGATTATGGTTTATTCTGGTGAAAGGACACAGATGCACAGAGAGCGCTGTCAGGAGACAGCAAGTGTGGCCTTCCAGCCGCCCTCTTCAGGTAGACTCCTGAAAATCCTGTCTGCTTCTCCCAGCAGTGACACTTGATGACAGGCGTGGAGTCCTGCCAACCAGGGATGGCCCAACACTGGTGTTGAGCTTTCACTGGGGCTCTAGCTGACAGGCCCCCTTGACTGGCCTGAGTTTCCAGCCCTTCCAGACGTTGAGTTGATAAACACGACCCTAGGCCTCCACCAAAGATGCCATTGTTAGACTATTTGGTGTGACCCAAGGCCCCCAGGTAGACAAAGACACTCTCATCAAACAAGAAATTTTAAGGGCTTAGAGGTGATCCCCAGAAGCTGGGGACAAAGGTCAAACCACTGGAGAAGCCTAACCCACAGACTCCGATGGAATTTATCTTTTACTTCTGACTTTATAAAGGATATGGACAGAAATCATCTCTTTCCACTCTTGGCTATTTTCCATGAAGATATTGAGGCCCAGAACTGCAGCAGCCACTATGTAGCCATGAGGAAGACAACAGTCACGAGAGGAGGGTGGCAAAGGGGAAGGAAGCCTGGGGGATCTGCAGTTCTTGCTGATGTCTCGAAACAAAACTTTCTCCATGTGAGATATTCCATATGTGCAATCACTATTGCTTAAACTATTTCAAGTTTATTATTCATGGCAGCTGGAAACTTCCTAACTCATATACCTGGTCCTTGGAGACGTGTAGTCTGCCTGAGAATCAGTCATCAGGAGGCTTCTGAGACCACCTGCGCTGGAAAGCAAAGCCCCCTGGTGGACAGTGAGAGTCCCCACTTAGCTTCACTGGGAAAGGGTCTATTTTTTGCAATTTACGATATGGGCACAGTAGGAAAGTCCCAAGGTAGGTATGTGGAGATGTAGGGTTAAAGCTTGATTCTATCAACCCCCCACTGTGTCACCTCAAGCAGTTCACTCAACTGTTCTGAGCCACAATTTCCTCATTTGAAATATAAACCAAATAAGAATTCACCTAATTCACAATATTTGGGGGAATTACATGACAACTCTTGCTTTTGAAGGACAGAACTCTAAATGGTTTAAGCAAGAAGTAGAGATAAGTTGAGGGGCGGATAATACCTATGCAAATTATTTCAGGCCACGTGGAAGTGCTGAACTAGAAACTCTCTCAGCGTGCTCAGGAGGCTCACATGAGGGGTGCTTAGTCCCAGGGCGTATTTCCCAAGGTGAATCTTAAAGAATAGGAATGAAACAGGTAATAAAAGGTAGGAAGAGTGCTCTGGGCTGAGGTAACAGCACAGAGGTAAGGAACAGCATGAAATGCACATGTGATGGCTCATGCATGTGAGTGCACACCTGTGCATTGTGTGAATGTGCACACCTGTGCATGTGTGTGTGCATGTGTGCATGTGTGCATACCTGTGAGTGCACACCTGCGCATGTGTGTATGTGTGCACACCTGTGAGTGCACACCTGTGTGTGTTTGTGTGCATGAGAGATAGAATATGAGCCTCCAAGCAAGCACCTCAATATTACCAATAAGTAAGGAGCGATGGTCAGGTGCAGGCGAGGCTGGACCAGTGAGTAAAGACCACCTCATGCAAGGAAGTTTCCATGCCAAGCTAAGATACATGAACTGACTTTGTAGCGTTCCTTTTCACTGTGCAAGGAGGAAAGAAAAACTTCCCCCCTTGAAGCTGGTTTTAAGCCTATCCAGTACATAAGTGAGCAAAAGCTGCCGTTACTCTCCTTTTTAGGCTTAAGGCTCAAACAATTTTCCTTCAATTTCACTCCACCTTTCTTTTACTGTCTCCCATTCAGCAGGTAAGTACCTGTTGTATATACTTCACTGGATTTTCCTTTCAAGCTACAAAATGCATGCTTGTGGCAACAAGTCAAAAACAGAGGCTTACAAAGAAAAAGGCCACAGGTCTCCCTCTTTGCTCCATCCCTGACACTCTCCCACTGATGAAACAAGGCTGTTGGTGTGAGAGCTCCCCCACCTTTTTGATGTCTATACAACCATGTGTAAACGTATGTAGTTGCATTCATAAAGGTTTTTTTATACTTCTTTAAAAATTGGATGTATAACCTGCAACTTACTCAGGTTAATATATGATAATGCAACTTGCTCGGATTATTGGACGTAATTTATGGCTGTAAAGCTGCGTAATATCCCACTGAAAGAGCAAACCTGCCTATGAATGCAGCTATCTGAATCAGTCAAGTGGGAAATACTGAGTTTGCTTCTCCCTTTTTTAGCTGTTCTCAGTAACATTGCAGTAAACATCCAGCACATCGATCTTTATATTCTAGTACTTTTATTTTCTCAAAGTTGGATTAACAGACACTACAAGATTAATTTCTTAAAAAAATAATAGCGTTATATTTGCACCACAGTATTGTACCCATTCCCTACATGAGTAGTCAATGAAAAGACATCATTTTTTATTCATAAGATTAGCAACCGCAGGAATGTTTATAGCAGCATGATTCACAATCACAGAGACATGGAAACAACCCAAGTGCCCACCAATACACGGATGGATTAATACAATGTGGTGTGCGCATTCTACGGAGTACTGCTCAGCCATAAAAACAATGGTGATCCAGGACCCTTTGTGACAACCTGGATGGAACTGGAAACCATTCTTCTAAGTGAAATGTACTGAGAATGGAGAAATAAACATGTGTACTCAGTTCCAAATTGGTACTAAGGGATTAACAGGGAAGTGTGTACATGGGACTGAATCTCAGTGGAAACCAGGCTGGAGGAGACTGGGCAGGAGAGAGGCAAGTTTACACCTGTTTGGTACGGGGCACACTGTCTGGGTGAAGGGCACACTTGTAACTTTGACTCAATCAGCACAAAAAATGTATATAAACAAAACCTGTCTAATATTCTGAAATTAAAGAAAATTAGCAAATGAAGTCCAGGTGTAGGGAAAAGATTAACATGTTTGAGAGTCTTGGGAGCAACCATGAGCTACCTGAGGAGCCAGGTTCCCTTGGACTCCCCCTATGTCTGGGCACTTAAGAACTGGACTAGAAACCTAATTTTAAACAAGTCACCTGTCCACCCAGGAAAGTTGTGCCCTGTGTTAGAAGTCACAGAGAGAAGCAGCCCTGCACCTGTGACAGTTCAAGGACACTCCTTGCTTTCTGCCCATCTCGTGGAATAAGTCATAACCTTTCCCACCTCAGATCTTTGCACAAGCATTCTCCTCTTCTTGTGCTGCCATTAGTGTCCCAACCCACACGCACATGCCAACCCCTCACTCTTTGTTCGAGACAAAGCGCAACTTCCACCTTCTCCAAGAAGGCTGCAGATATCTCCATTGTTATTAATCCTTCCCTCCACCATCCCCTTGACCATACAAATAGCACTACTGTCATAACTTCCAAGGTTCCAGGAGTCATGCTGTGCACGTTAGATGCATTACCTTTTGTTGTCCTCAACAACCTCATTTAGATAGGCAATATTAATATATACGTTTTAAAGTTGAGGACACTGAGGTTCAGAAGTTAGGTCACTAGCCTGAGTACACACAACCAGTATGTGATAGAGCGGAGGCTTTACATTCAAGTCTACCTGACTTTAGAGTCCAGACTCCCATCTGGGCTGCATAACAGGAGAAAAATTCAATTAAGCCAGTTTCTGCTTTAATGGCCACATGGTTGAGCCATTGCTTTGTAAACACTGCCTGCTGTAGATGAATTTGTTTTCGACATTTTCTAAGTGGTCTTATCCCCCAGTGAATCTTATGAATGGAGCGAAGTTGTCAAGTTCTACAGTAAATGGCATCAGGGTGATGTTACCAGAACGCAAGCTTTCTGCTGCTAATTTTTCCACTGGGTTGCAAGCTTTAATTTAGTTGTCAGACCCCCTGTCTTTTGTGAGCGCTAATGGAGGACTGTGGCGTGACGGTGATCATTTCTAGACTCCAGCACCTCCTTCGTTTACCTTCTGGTCGCAAATACTCAGCAGCTTCAAGCTAATTTCCTTTCTTATTTTCTTCATTAGTTTGCAAACTCCCACTGCCAACAAAAACAACCCATCTGATGAAAACGTCAACATGGAGTGTTCAAAATATTAAAAGTGTCAAATAAAAATTGTGTCTTTACAAGACTGTCCAAATATATCAGACGTGTGGAAACCACTTTCCAAAGACAGACTGTATAGGTCAAGAAGTTGTAAGGCTACTTTTTTTTAATCCACAGCAACAAACCCAACCGTGACAGGTTCCTGTGGATATTGGTTTGATATTCTTGAAAATCAGCTTCCAATCTACTCTGGACAAATTTGATAAAAAATACAGGCATCAAATGTCCTTGCCTCCAATGAAGAGCACAGGTTTTTTTCTGCTCTCAGTGAAATTAACAGCAGAATTACCTGAAAGGAAATACTAGGATTTGGCTTGTTGTTTATATTTTATTCTTCTCACTATTAAACAATGCAGATGGAATATGGGGCCTGTCAGCCAGTACTTATCAGGGAGGCTATTCTCTCCTGAATCTCCGAGGCTAAACACCCTCATTCACCCTCTAGGCGGCAACTAAAGCTGTGAATGGGAACAAAGGCACCAAAGATAATTGAAGACCACAGAGGAAGGAAGGGTGACTAACCTTGGGTAGGGCTGAATCACAAAAAGAGACAAAAAGTGAAATACAAATGAATAATTTTGCATAGGTCTTCAAGGGGGAAGTGGGGAATCTCCTGAAATAGAAGGCTTTTCCAAATAAACACCAGCATCATGTGCTATCAAATCCTACTCCTTATAACCAAGGGAGAGGAGAGTCAGCATAAATAGAAGCAGAGTTACAGCTGGGAAAAGACTTCCGTAGACACACACACCATGGGTTTGTTTTTATGTGTCTACGAGAGAGAGAGAGAGAGAAAGTCAAAGTCAGAACTGGAGGCAAAGATAGAGACACACAAGAGACAAATAAGACACAGGGAAAAGCAGCAGAAAAAGATGGAAACAGAGTATCTTCAAAGACAATCGCATATCTACATAACCGGACTTAGTTGCTAGTTTACATATATTTTTTTAAGTTTTAGTACAGTTTAGCAGGAAGAAATAAATCAAGAAGTCATGTGGGGACTAGGCAAGGTGGCTTACTCCTATAATCCCAGCACTCCCGGCCGAGGCAGGTGGATTGCCTGAGCTCAGGGGTTCAAGACCAGCCTGAGCAAGAGCGAGATCATGTCTCTAAAAATAGCTGGGCATTGTGACAGGCACCAGTAGTTCTAGCTACTTGGGAGGCTGAGGCAAAAAGATCTCTTGAGCCCAGGAATTTGAGGTGGCCTATCCTAGGCTGACACCACCTCATTCTACCCAGGAGTGACAGTAGAATTCTGTCTCAAAAAAAAACAAAACAAACAAAAAAAAAACCAAAAGAAAGAGGTCTTGTGGGCACAGTAGGTGTTTACAAACTGCTCAATAATAGTTCCTGGGAAGGAGATCAGAATTCCTTGTTCCCTCTTATAAGGTTGAAACTTCATTGCTTTTTAAAGTTGCCAGGATCTAAAAAGTTTGGATTTATTTTCATTCTATTCGGTCACTTATTTTCATAATAGCTAACAGCTAGTGAGCACTGTGAGTCAGATACTTCTCTAAGTGCTTATACAGGTGAACCCATTGATACTCTCTACAATAGAATGAAGCACATCCTGTTCTTATCCTCCTTTTGCACATAAGGCAACTGAGTCACAGTAGAATTAAATAACTTGCCCATAGCTATACGGCTGGAAGTTATGGACTTTATTTTGCTCCAGCTCTCAAAATCACTTGGATGACCTGTTCAGTTGTCCTCCTGTCTCCCTGACCGACCTTGCATCTAACTTCCTTGCTCTTCCTTCCTCTGCTCACCTCCAAAAGTTGAGGTTGTTGAGGCTCATTCTTGCCTCTCCCCTGGCCCCAGCCCGGGCCCTTCCCTCTCCTTCATGGACCAGGCTAGATCCCAATTAACTCAGAAGATCTTAGATATAGACTCCATCAGGCAATGTGGCCATCATTCCTGTTTACTGGCAGGAATATGAGAAGAAATGGGCCTCAATGTGGCCTTAGGCAAGCACCTGTGGAAAGCGGGATGACCAGAATGGATGACATTTCCAAGCACCAGTGGAAAGCGGGATGACATTCAGCCACTGCACTGTGACTACAAAGTTTTGAATATTTATTGTCAAACTGTTTGCAAGAAGTCTGCAATACTGGCAGCTATATTAAAAATGAAAGAAAGATTTCTGGCTCCAGGCTTTAAAGCACCCAGAATTACTAACAATTTCTTAGCTGGCCTCAGTGCTATCAGTAAGAAGACATAAATTTTTTAATTCAGAAAATTATTAATTAGAGGCAACCTTTAGGTACAGACAGCCTCCTTGGCCCTGGCTTTATTGTATGCTCTCAGTTCAAGACACTGAGACTGTAATAAACCTACAATTTTAGTACCATTCAAAGCTAATAGCTTCTCTTTTAATTATTGCAGGTTAAAGCTGCCTTCATTTATATGCATTATTTGAGAATTTTATCTGGAACACACAAATATCAAAGAAGGCCTTTGAGCTTTTGCAAAACTCATTCCTTTCCACTGTTAGGAACAATTAAAAATTTCAGTACAGGAAATTTCCTGGCTTTGTTTTGCTAACCAAGTTTAGGGGAACTTGGACTCTGCTGGTTTAAATGATAAAAATAGATGGACAGACAGGAAGATTAAATAGGTAGGTTCTGATAATAGAGAGAGACACACACAAATATGTCTGAGCACAAAGTGAAAGCATTACTTCATTTAATTCTCATAGCAACTCTACGTGAACATGAGTTTTTATTTCCATTTTACATAAGCAAACTGAGGGTAAAGGATGTTGAATAATTTGCCACGGTTTACTCCGTTTGAAAATGGAGGATCCATGGAAGATGATGATGGGGGTGATCATGTTGATGGCAACTTCTCATTAATAACCATTTTTTAAAAAAATGTTCTGTGTCCTAGGCACTGTAGTTGGCCTTTTATATGTATTATATCACTTGTGCACCATGATACATCTTGAATTATCCCTAGTTTTTGTTTGCTTGTTTTTGGAGGGAGGGTCTCACTATGATGCCCAGACTGGTCTTGAACTGCTGGCCTCAAGAGATCTTCTCACCTTCGCTCCCAAAGCAGTCGGGAGCCATCACGCCCAGCCTGATGATCCCTATTTAAAGTAAGGAATTTGGGGACCACAGCAGTTAAGAAGCATTGCCCAAATCTCAGGATTGTAAGTGCTGGAGTCATGATTAGAGCCCAGAGCTATCTGATATCAATAGCCAAGATCTTGCCATTGCCCCAGGCTCTCTCTTTACTCATTTGGTCTTTAGTAATTTTCATTAAATATTTAGGACAAAAGCCATGAACTTTGTCTGTGCAGACTTCAGAGGCTGGTGACTCTATTTTTATGTTATTTTGCTCTATGCAGCTTGCTTGTGGAAGCTGCAGATACAGAGCATCAGAAAGGCTCTGCTCAGAAATATCTCCTGGGTATTATATTTTGAGATTTGAGTAAATAAGAGCCTCTTTTAAAATGTAAATACCACCTGAAAATGTGAAGCCAATTATAAAGTCATACCTTAGCTTTAACAGTTAGACAATCCAATTTGTGCTTGAGTAGCATACTGAAGGGCCCCGTAACTGTGCTGGAATGTGCTGGAATGAATCATTTTCCTTCCCTTCAGTCTGGAAAAGAGGCGGCATGAAAATAGCTGGGTAGATTTATTTTTTTTTTGTTAAATAAGCTTTTCCTTTTAGAATAGTTTAGCATTTACAGAAAAATTGTGCAGATAGAACAGAGTCCTTGAATGCCCCACCCTAGCATCCCATTTCTAACATCTTACATTAATATGGTGACTGATCCCAATTAATGAACCAATGTTAATGTATTATTAGGAATTATAAGTCCTAGTTTATTCAGATTCCCTCAGTCTTTACCTATTGTTCCTTTTCTGTTCCAGGACGCCAGGCAGGTATATATTCCATTTAGATGTCTCCTTAAGCCCTTCTTGGCTGTGGCAGTTTTTCATATTTAACTTGTTTTGATCACTGTCACGTGTTTGAGGAAGACGGTCAGGTGCTGTGTAGAAGACGCCTCAGTCAGGGTGTGTCCCACCGTCTGTTCCCAGGAGGAGGAGCACTGGGTAGTGTGCCATCACCTCAGGCTGCATGCGACCCACGGGGCTCAACACTGCTGGTGCTCACCTTTTTATTATTTATTAACTGATTACACGCCAGCCTTTGCTGACATTCACCTTGATGACATGGCTGAGTAGTGTTTGCCAGGTTTCTCCATTGTAAAGTGTCTCCGTTTCTCCCTTTCCATTGTATACTTCTTGGAAAAATTCCCTATGAGCAGCCCAGATTAAGGTGACTGACCTCCTCCCTCCTTGAAGAGGGGCTCTCTGTGTAAATTACTTGGAATTCTTCTGCACAGAAGATTTGTTTGTCCTCCCCCTATTTGTTCATTTAGTTATTAATTAAATTATTTATGTATAACAGCATAAATTTATGGATGTTTAATTTATATTTAGGACTATAATCCAGTGCTGCTTAATTCTTTTCTTGCTCAAATTATTCCAGTTTTGGTCTCTGGGAGCTCTTTCAATGGATTCCTGTGTGCCTTAGACACTTTCCTGTCATTTTAGATTTTTTTTTGTTTTGTTTTGTTGTGATTGAGCATTTCTTTACTTTCTGGCACTATGAGTTGCTCCAGGTTTATCTTGTATGTTTTTTGTTCCAGTCTTAGAATTAGTTATCTTTTCAAGGAGCACTGGCTCTTCTTATCAGAGAATGGCATTTACTGGGGACAGGGAAATGATGTCAGAACTCAGGACACAGACTCAGGGAGCGCTGCGCCTACTGTGACATCTTTCCTACCCTGTCCTCTCAACTGACAGAGAAGGAAATACATGGGGGAGTTGGGGGATTGGCCTTGATTCCCCGCATAAGAGTTTCAAAACCCCTTGAACTTTCTTAGGTGACAGGAAGGTCTTTGTTAGAGGCAGATTTTGACAAGGCCTCTAGATAGCTTCAGGGTAGGCGCTGGTCTCGGGTGCGGGGGTGGGGGGTGGGGGTGGGGGTTGGGGAACAGCCATGTGATTAAAGGGTGGGAACTTACAACCACCAGAACTGGGAAAGGGAGCCTGGTGATCTAATTCAATCAGGTGGTCTATGATTTAATCGATCTTGCTTCCATAATGAAAGCTCCATTAAAAACTCCAAATACTGAGGCTCATTGCAGCTTAGCCATAGCAGGAGATTGGCATACCCTGATTACACAGGGACAGAAGCCTTTATACTCAGGACCCTTCCAAACCTGCTGCCCTGTGTATGGAGCTCTTTGGCTCTTTATTGGTATCCTTTATATTAAAATGACAGTCATAACAATAGTACTTTCCCAATTTCTGTGAATCATTCTAGCAAATTATTAAACATGAAGGGGTTGGGGGAAGCTGAGCAGAAATTCAGGTAGTCTGGGGACCCCAGAGGGGGCTGGCATCTGGAGGAAGGG
>CAUYQV010089687.1:0-13369 GCA_963574575.1 Galagoides demidoff
GGGCGCCTGTGGTCCCAGCTACTTGGGAGGTTGAGGCAGGAGACTCACTTGAGCCCAGGAGTTGGAGGTTGCTATGAGCTGTGATGCCATGGCACTCTACCCAGGGGGATAGCTTGAGGCTCCGTCTCAAAAAAAAAAAAAAAAAGAATTAACTTGTGAAAAGGACTCTGTATCCAATAATAACTTAGTTAATATTTTATAAAGACTTTGGGAAGTGGTCGATGGTAATCATGTGTCATGGTGACACAAACCTAGAAGAAGCAAACACATAGGATGATATAATAAAATTATATCTAAAAAAATCTTGGAAAACTGGGATCCAATATTTGGGGTTCACTATATTTTAAATCACTTTTAATATAGACAAATAAGAAGTCTGAACTTGGTTCAAAACAAGCTGAACTCATCCAGGCAAAGAGAGATATAGGCAGAAAGGAATACTGTCTTAGATTAGGTTCTCTGGAAACACAAAATAAGACTAAGTCTCCTCCCCACTGACACACACACACACTCAATTGAGGTCTGATCTTTATTAAGCCATGACTTTAAAAAAGCACCAAGAAAAGCATAGCCCACAAAGTGTGATATCTGTCATGGACTGGGCTCTTCATAGAAGAGGTTGAGAATTGTGCATTTGAAGGAAAATAGAGGATGCACAGGAAAAAGGGAGGGAGGAATAGGTGAGCCACGAGATAATTAATTAATGGTGTTCTTGTGAATTTCTATTTGGTGCCCAGTAAACCCTCCTAAGGGTTTTATCTGCATCATTAAATGGTACATGTGCCTGGTGAATACTTAGGAAATCATTCCTTTCTAACCATCATCAGAAACTTCCCTGAGAGAAGCTTATAGCTCTCTGTGTGTAACCATAAGTCACTTGGCTGCTTTTTCAAGTTAAGAAAAGCTTTTCGTTAACCCGTGTAAACATACGGGAAAAATTCAATGTCATGTGTGTACTCTTTATTCTGGACTAGAAAATCTAGTAATGTCCTTTGAAAACATTTCACATTATGTCCTGTGTGAGACATTCAAATTGCTTTTCAGTTATGATTGCACATTTGAGAACACCAGCTTCAAAGGTGGACCGGTTTATTCCTGTTTTTAAAAGGCAACAAGGTTAATAACTCATTGGAGAGCTGGAAAGAGAAGTTTAGTTGCTGGATTCGTCTTGGTACATGTAACAGTAACCACCAAATAAATGGTTTCATCTCAGGGTATAAATTGAAGTTTATTGATAGCTTGAGATGGCTTCAGTTGTTAGAGTTTTAGTTTACTTGTAAACAATGAGCCTAGACATGAAAGGGAAAATTGGAGAGGCAGGCCACTTAGGCAGTTTATTTTTATTTCTTTGTAAGATTTCCTTCTGACTTGTGTGTTTCTGTATGCAAGAATCTCAACATGGTTTTCAATAACAAAGAAATGTCCATAATATGTTTGGCAGAAACGTTTGTTATATAAACCTGCTTGTACATTATATTATCCACTATTCTATCTGTCATCATATAATTTTATTTTCTCATTTTATGTATGGATCATCTCATCCAGTATCTGCTGATAATTAGACACCTGAAGTTCAGTCCTCTTCCCTGAATTTCAGACCTCCTTATGGAAGTGATCAGGCCATTTGTGGATGAATAACAGGTCTCCCAAAATTAACATATCCAAAGCCAAGGGACTAACATTCTCTCCGTTCCAGTTTTGTTTCTCTTACACATTTTCCCACCCGGTTAACTGCAGAGGTTTGTTCTTCCTCCGGTCCAAGTCAAAATCTTGGAGTCATCCTTAATACCTCTCTTTTACTCAGACCTCAGATTGTGTCTTTGAATAAATCCTACCAGTTATACTTTTAAAACCTATTTGTATTTCAACTACTCTCACCACTTCCACTTCCCCAACAGTTCACCCTCAAAACTTTTAATAGCTTTGTAACTTGGTGTCTTAATTCCATTTCACCTCCAAAGTCATTCCCTACATAGCAGCCAGAGGCACTCTGTTAAAATGTGGCACCATGTTATTCCTTAACGCGAACCCTCCAGTGCCTCTCCCTTCCTCTTAAAATAAAATTATCTTGCTCATTACATGATTTGCAAGATCCTTACTAATCTGGCTCCATCATTGACCATTTGAATTTTCTGGTTCTGTACGCACTTTAGAGCCGTCCTTTGTGTCCACGCTTGAATTCTCCATGTAAGAGGCAAACCTCTGGGTGGCGCCTGTGGCTCAAAGGAGTAGGGCGCTGGCACCATATGCCAGAAGTGGTGGGTTCTAACCTAGCCCTGGCCAAAATCTGCAAAAAAAAAAGAGGCAAACCTCTGCTTAAGGGCCATCTGCTGTCAAGAGTACCTTCTAGTCACTTACATGACCTCACCCCTCAGGGACTTCACACCCTCACTGGAGGTCTTCCACTATCTGAGTTAAAACTAGAACCCTTTTCCTTATACACTCCATCTCCCCTGCCTGCTTTATGTCTGTTCTTGGTGCTTAATATCACTGATAGCAGTTATATATATTTTATGCCTTTTTTTCTATGTTTTACTGCACACTAAAATATAAGTACAATGAGAACAGGAACAGTGTCCTTTTGTCAATGATCTAGTACATGGTAATCACTCAATGAACATTTATTGAACAAACAAAAGGCTATTCATTTTATATTTCATAGAATGACTGGGAATTATGCAAAGTGAATTAATCAGATTTTTCAAAAACTTCATCATGGAAGAATGTTCCCTGGCAAGGCATAGATCAATGCAAAAATCTATGTCTAACTTATCTATTAGATTGAACCATATGCAATGCTGGTTTTTATTAATTTTTACAACTTTTGTGTCTGTATTCATCAGAGATACTGGCCTGTAATTTTCTTTTCTTTTTTTTTCTTCTGGTTTTTATGTCAGGGAGATACTGGGCTCATAGAATGAGTTTCAGAGGCTTCCCTGTTCCTTGATTTTTGGGAATAGTTTGAGTAAGATTGTGTGGTACCCCCTATGACCTGAAAAGATAGAGTCAGACCCCCACTTAGATGTAATTAACTGGTAATTTATTTTACCTGCCACAGGGGCTGCTGCTTCAAGAGGCAGTCAGCAGCCAAGTAGGGGGGTGGGTTGTCTTTTATAGGTTTTGTGCAAGCATATTGCAGAAGTGAAACGTGACTGGTTAAGGAGGGTTACAGCTCGGTAGTCATGGATACAGCAATGGTTACAGTAATGTAACAGTGATTATACAGCTTTGGTTGACAATGGATATGTCTCATATCCCAATGGTTATGGTTATATAATAGTAATTAATCAAGTCTTGGTGAGTTTTTCACCATTGTTCATCTACTAAGAACTTAGGGGTTTTGCGAAACTTGGGACTTTTTTCCTTGTTCTGAAGCTTGTTCTTGGCAACTCTAGGGGGAAGGAAGGGGCCTGGGAATGTGGCTGTGAAGGTCTATAGGGTGGGGGTAATAGGAGAAGGCAGGGCAACCTGGGGGGAACAGGAGCTTACAATTGGTATTAGTTCTTCTATAAAAATTTGGTAGAATTCAGCAGTGATGCCACATGATTTTGGACTTTTCTTCAATGAGAGATTTTTTTATTACATATTACCATGTCTATTTTACAACTTGTTAATGGTCTATTTCAGTTTTGGATTTCTTCTTGGTCAAGGCATGGTGGGTTGTATGTGTCTAAGAATTTATCCATTTCTAGGTTTTCTGATTATTTCCCATAAAATATGTTCATAGTAATCTCAAATAATGTTTTAAATTTCTGTCTTATCACTTGTAATATCTCCTTTTCTATCTCTGATTTTGCTTATTAAGTGGTCTCTGTTTTTTTATTAGTTTCACTAAAAGTTTGTCAGTTTTATTTTTCCAAAAAATCCACAACCTTTCAATTTATTAATTTTTAAAATTTGATTTCTATTTCCTTTATCTATGTTCTACATGTTGTTTCCTTCTAATAATTCTGGGTTTGGTTTCCTCTTGTTATTCTAGTTCTTTAAATGAATTATTAGGTTGTTGATTTGTATTTTTTTACTTTTTTGATGTAGGCTCTTATTGCTATAAATATTACTCTTAGTATTTTTTTTTTGTATCCCATAGGTTTTGATATATTGTGCTACCATGTTCATTTATTTCAAATGTGTTTAGTTTCCTTATTAATTTCTTCGTTGCCCCACCAGTCATTCAAGAGTATAATTTCCACGTGTTTGTATAGTTTCTGAATTTCTTTTTGTGTTTGATTATTTCATTTTTATCCCATTGTTCTCAGAGAAAACACTTGATACAATTTAAATTCTTTTGTAATTTTTAAGTTTTTTTGAGTATAACATGAGAATGACACAAATGCTGAGAAGAACTGTATTCTACAGCTATTGGATGAAATGCTCCATAAGTATCTATCACTTCATTTGGTCTGGAGCATAGATTAAGTCCAATGTATCTTAGCTGCTTTTCGGTCTGGGTGATGTGTCCAGTGCTGAAAGCAGTGGGTCTGGGCCCTCAGCTATTACGGTATTGGGGTCATCATCATATTTTTCTCTAAAAAATGGAAAGATAGTTCATAATTATGAATCAAAAGAATCAATATTGTTTAAATGACCAGACTGCTCACAGCAATCTGCAGATTAAATGCAATCTCCATCAAGTTAGCAATAATATTCTTTACAAAACATAAAAAGAAAATCTAAATACATAAAACAGCCAAAGCCATCCTGAGCAAAAGAATAAAACTGTAGGAATCACGTTACCTTCATATCATACTACAAAGATATAGTAATCAAAGCAGCATAGTACTAGGATAAAAATAGGCACAAAGACCAATGAGACAGATTACAAACCCCAGAATAAATCCACACATGAATAGGGGACTCATGTTCAACAAAAGTACTAAGAATATACATTGGGAAAAGGGCAGTGTGGAATTAGAATGTTCCTAACACAAAAAAAGGATAAATGATTGAGGTGATGAAACCTCCCAATTACCCTGAGTTGATTATTTCACATTGTATAATTGTATCAAAATACCACATATGCAAAATAAATATATGCAACTATTGTGTACCTATAATGATTAAAATTGAAAATATATGTATATAATTCCTATATTCTTTTATCTGAAAATAAATGACAATTGTTTACTATGGTTAAAGGATAAAAAAGGCTGCCAATTACTCAGACACTAAGTACTTTAGGACCAGCTATAGCTCTGTGCACATATGCAGGTTAAATGCTGAACCTCAGTAGCTTAGTAAAGAAAAGCACTGGGCTCTATTGTGCTATTTCAGCATCAAAAAAGATGATTATTTGATTATTTAAGATCTACTTTTTCTTTTTTAGTGTTGCATAAATTACAAAAGGAAAAGTCTTTGTCTCTGCTGAAGATTTTAAAATACTGGGTCAAGTTCTCATTTTTCTTTTTAATCATTTATAATTCCTATTAAACAAGGTTTCCCTCAAGCAAAGCTAACTATTCCACATTCAACAAAACTCTGAAGTTTTTCTCCTTTTATGAAAGATTTTAAAAAATTAAATAAGGGAAAGAAAAGTTTAGATTACTGCCTTTATTCAATCATGAACAATAATTAGCAATGGGGTTGATATTTTAGAACAAAATTTTCTAATGAGCTCATGAGTACACTGAAATTATTTATTCTCTTATACTTAAAAAATGGCTGAGCTTATACTATTTAATCTAGTATTGCAAAAGCTAAAACAATAAAAAATCACCCTCAAGCATGCTTAAAGCAAAGGAAGACAGAATTCTCATTTCAAGTAATCGATAATGGATGGGGAAGGATTGAAACAATTTCCTTTGAATCCAGGGAATCATGTTGGGGTCAGACTTTCTGATAAGAATAGGATGCTAAAATAACAACTTGTGACTTGGTCAATATTTTCACTAGCTCTTTTATACAATCACACTCCTATAGGCTAAGATTCTTTTATTTTATTATGCATTTATTTATTTATTTAAATCATAACTGTGTACATTGATGCATGTATGGGGTACAGTGTACTGATTTGATATACAATGTGAAATGCTTACTTCAAATTGATTAACACATCTATCACCTCGCTTACTTATTGGTTGTGGTAAGACAATTATACTCTTTTCTTAATACTTTTGAAATGGACCATTGCATTATGCACATTAGATGAGGTCTCCGCAAATACCCTCTCTCCTCCCAGCCTCCCCTCCCCTCTTCTCTCCTACTTTCTGGACTATAGTTACGTTTTAACATTCACATGAATGCGTACATAATTATATGTTCATTTAATAGTAGTATTGAGTACATTGAATACTTTTTTCCCCCCATTCTTGAGACACTTTACTAAGAAGAATATGTTCCAGCTCCATCTAGGTAAATATAAAAGATGTGAAGTCTCCATCTTTTTATGGCTGCATAGTATTCCATGGTGTACATATACCACATTTGTTAATCCATTCATGGGTTGATGGGCACTTGAGTTTTCTTATGCTCTTTTCATAGAATAAGAAACTAAGCTGCTTATTCAAGAAAATGATCATTTTAATTATAAATATGATTATATATGTGTGTGCATACATACACATGAATTTACATATATACATGTATACATGCTTATGTGCATATACATGTATACACATGTCCATGTCCATGTTTGCATTATACATAAACACATGTATCTATACACATACAAACACACATTAGAACCTGCGTAGAAGGCCAGCTCCCTACGTGGACAACCTCCCTAAGTTGGCCTTACTTTCACAGTCCAGCCATGTGCCACATGTAGGTATCAGTACCGTAGGCCTCGTTCCTTATGTTGACCACCTCCACGTGTTGGTCAGTTTGTTACAGTCCTTTGGGTGGTCAATTTACAGAGGGTTCCCTCAAAGCAAACATTTTTCAAGTTAGCTTTAAGATCTTTAAGGCAGTTAGCAATAGAGCTGAAATTAAAACAGTGTTGACAACCGAGATGTGTGACCACGGCTGCTCCAGAAAGCAGCAGTTCACAAGTGAAGATCTTCAACCTGCTGCTGAACACTCGCGTTGGTGAAAATTCACTCATGTGTTAAAGACCATTACATTTCAAGCTAATACATGGGCCAAGCAGACTACTTCCTGACATGCCCACGATGTGGTAATTCTAAAGAACTTCAGAGTTGTAGAAAGTGTGAATTTTGCATTGTAAGTCTTTAACTACCTGCAGGGAACATTTTAATACTAGCCATGGGAGTCTGAACCTGAATTGTGTTTTCATCCTGCCATTTTCCCAGACAAGTTTCTGAAAAGGACACAAATTATGTGGCCTTAGTTTTATCAAGTAAGCAATAATACCGTATGCCAATTATGATAATTGTAAATATTGGATTTGCCAACATTGAAAATCAAGCACGTTACATATCCAATCAGAAACATTATAACTCCTGGTAATATTTTAGTGACCTTCCAGTGGATATAAACTGAACATTTATTTGAAATTTACATCCTCCGTATACAAAAAAAAAAAGAGATAATTGGACTCTGAGACATGTTAACAGTACCAAAATAATCATCAGTTGCCTTCGAAAGACAACATAACTGACTTAAAATTGAAGATTATTATTAATAAAGTATTTTATAAACTGTTACATTTTCTAAAGATGCATCAATGCTTTAATTACAGTGTTTATTATCATAACTTGTATTTAATGACTCTTTTATCAATACGAAAATTGGGCATCCACCTTCTCATATAATTTCCCCCTAAAGTATTTCTTCAATGTCCTAGGTGCCATTTTACAACCATGATTTTATTTCTTTTTAAATCTCAGTTTTATTTTTGCAGAGTAACTATTATGCTAATATGCAGAATGGACACCCTAAGGGCCTCTGATCAAAGGAAACCCCATCAAAAACTGTCCAAACTACGCTGACCCGTGTTCCATGGCCGGTTCTTTCCTAGGGCCCTAGAAGTGGTGCTGTTTGTTCCTTAACATATTGAATTAAGTTTTAGGGAAAATGGGTCTTTCTATTTTTATTGTTTTTATTTTACTACCAAGTCTACTCTTATCCCTTGAACAGTTTACACATAACTTCATCGAGGGCTGTATGAACCACCCTCCGTGAGAACCCCACACACTATTCTGAGCAGATGACAGAGGCGCTTAAGCAGTTAAAGCCTGGGAAGATTTCCATTTCCCGTAGGAGGCTTCTCAGAGGCTTCTTTATACTTAAATATTCCTAATTGACATTACCTGCTATGTTTTCTTAAAGACCGCTGATTTTTAAATTTAGGAATGCCTTAATTTCGTGCATCTCTAATTGTAGAATAGTGTTCATAACAAAATGAGCAACTACTTTAAGGATATGTTAGAAAGCACGTTTTATTATATTGGCCCTTAGCACCTCAAGGCTAAGTTTTCCTTTTGTTGCATATATTCTTTTGAATTCCACCATTTTCACAAGTTAAGCTATGCCAAGGGCAAGAGGCTCACCTGGGGGGCGTACTGGCCATGCCATAACCCCAACCAAAACAAGCAAAAACCTGATCGGAAGGTTTTTGACATGACAAAATTATAAAGGACACTGTCAGGCGTAGGATCAGAAGGTCTGAATAGGAATATTGACCAAATATAATTTCTGAATATGCCTCCTTCTGCCCTTCCAAATAACCAGGTATTTATGGCTTTTATCTGCTCACTTGATGCACATAAAGAATATTGTTTGTTTGATCCACTCATGGGGTTCTGGATAAAAATAATAGAGTTACAGGTTCTCTTTTGAGGTGAGGTATAACTTTCATGATAATATCAATGTAATATCATTGCCTTAGTGTTCATAAGTCAATATGTTAACTGATATTAAAGTACAAATATTTTCAGTAGTGTTTCCTAGAACTTGTTTTGAATATAAAATGTTTAAGATACCTATAATTTTAAGTTTTAGAGTAAGAATAAAGTTTCTAGGAGCTATTATCTCTGTGATTATATTTTGATACTTTAAACTCTGGTTTCAGAAAGCACAGATGCTATATAGTAAATGCCACTAGGAAAATAGATGAAATTAGGAAGGCCTCAACAATATTATGTATTACTGGGACCCGCTATCCCACATTCTGGATTCTTACTACCTTAACTCTTGAAAGCTGTAGTCTCTGTATATATTACTGCACTTTGAGATATCACCAGTGATTTTTCTCATGTGTACCATGTAGCAATGAATTAGAGTGATGATTCCCAAAGTATATTAACAGTAACATTAGCCCTGTTAGAGGTACTACTAAAATAGTTTGCAAATATACATCATAAATCTATAAAATGTACATTCATAGCTATGTCCCCAAATGCCTGAGAAGTCATGTAATAAACAAATCAATTTATGTAAGATTAATTCAAGCTTTTTCTGAAATGTGTTGAGCATGAAATTCTTTTCTAATAGTAACATATATTAACGTCATAAAGTTGACCCTGTAGGTGTCCTGTTCATACCCTATCAGCCTTGCAACTTTATTGTACGTTCTCTATGGGGCAGTTCCTGCATCCTTTTCCAGAGGATTTGCCCTGGCTCCCCTGCCTGCCTTTTCCCCCAAATAGTTTACTCTGCCTACATGGGGAAAGAGAGGCTGGGCCATAACCCCCTCAAACCCAAACAGCATCTCACAGCAGCTCACGTACAAACATTCCCAGTTCCTCACCTGTGTGGTGTAGTTTACACTAACTTTCAAAAGTTTTCTGTGAAGAATTAACCCCCAGTTAATTAAACCACAGTAGTAGATTCGCTGAAAAGGTAATTTTTCTGGGCTGCCTTTCCTTTGAGTCTCACTTCTTCATTACTGGTGTTTCTTTCAGGTCCTAAATAAGCTACTTACACGTGAATTTGTGCCTTTCAGCACGCTTTGCAGAATACAAACCGAGCCTCCTGTTTTGGAAACGAGGTGCTCCTTGCTCTACTTTTCAATGACCCATATATTTGAACAATTACTTTTGGCAGACTCTGGGCACAAATCTCCAGGTTTCTGCATCCCAGGCTTTTTCCATTGTGTTACTATTCTCTTCATATTTTTCTAAAACTTTAGTTTGCTGAGATTTCTTTTTAGGTATTGAGTTTCTGGGTCCTTTAACTTCCGTTAAAATGAAAATTTCCCTGGGCAAAGTTAAAGAGGAAAGGAAGATTTTACTCAAGACTGTTGCACTCAGAAAGAAAGATGGATCTCAATTCTGCTGAAACAAAAGTGGTGGAATATTGAGGTGAGCTAGTCAAGAGTACTGGATGCCTTTAGGGGGGAGATTGGTCAATGGGGCTTATAGAGCACATTGTTCTTCCTGAGTTTGTCAGGTTTTTTTTGTGCGTGTAATTACGTCATTTGTATGTGTTAATTGGTGCCCATTTAATTAGGCTCCTACCCTTCCACAGAGAATGGAAGATAGAGCACTTTTTAAAAATGTTTACATTTCAAAGAGGTAATTCCTAGGTCATTAAAAAAAAAACAAAAACACATCCCTTGACCTTTTGGGGGTGGAACACAAATAAGAGGGTCCTTATCTAACATAAGCAATCAATGTAACCTGGTTTGGTGTACCCTCAATGAATCCTCAACAATAAAAAAAAAAAAAAATAATTAGCTTAAAATAAAAAAAAAAAGACATTTCTTTTGTTGTAAAACTGGCGAGAACCTGTGGAAATATTTATACAGGATGGTCATGAAGTTTGTGGGCATTCTTAAATAGTTACAATTATATAAATTGTTGTAAATTTAAATTAAACTTTATGGCCTATATACATCTCGAAGACACAGAGAAAATATTTGTAACTGTTAAGTTGTCTCAAGTAACTGTTATGAGAAAATAGAGGACGGGGACCTGTAATGAGGAAGACTGTCTCAGTTTTAGTGGAGCTGAGGGGAATGGTCAGGCCCTCTTGGTCTTGGTCTCTTGGTCATTTCCTATCAGTGAACATCCACAGGCATGCCACTTCTCTCCCACAGTGCTGGAAGGTAGTGAAGAATTGTCCAGACTTCCTTCCCATTACCTTTGTGACCCTAGAACACTAAACAGCTCTAAACCTTATTTACAAGAAACTGGTAGTATTTACATCATTGTGGCACTCACAAGAAATAATGTATCTAAAGTTCTTGACAGAGTGCATTAATGCGCTAGGGATGTGATAAGAAAATATGAGAGATTGGGTGCCCTAAACAACGGCCAGTGGGTAGTATTATACACATAAACAAAGAAACATATGTTCTCATAGTTAAGGGATTTGGAGGTCCAAGATCAGGTGTCTGCAAGGTTGGTTTCAGATAAGGCCTATCTTTATGATTTGCAAAGAGCCACTTTCTGGCTGCATCTTTACGTGGCCTTTTCCCTGTGGGTAGGCTTTTATGGTATCTCTTCCTCTTCTGATATGGACACCAGTTCTTTTGAATTATGGTCCCATCTTATGACCTCATTTAATCTAATTAGCTCAACAGAAGTCCTATGTTTAATTACATTCACACCGAGAGTCAGAACCTCCACCCATAAATTTTGTGGAGACATAATTCAGGCCATGATACATGCTTTGAGAATCATACTAATGAACCAATAACTAGTGATTATTAGGATCAATAAACACACCATAAATGAAAGCACTGGATAAAAGATCGTCTTTGTTTTGTGCAAAGGAGCTTTTAAAAGCACAGAATATGAGGTCTTGGAAGGCGTATAACACTACTCCTAAAGCAGAGATACATTAATAACATAATCACCAATAAGCCTACGATTAAAAATTTTATTTCTAAAATGTTTTTAACCAGTACCTCTTTGATTTGATAAGTATTACATTGATTCTTTAGTCCAATATTTTCTTATCTTACGTAGTACACCTTAGAGAAATAGTTTTAAAAAGATAAATCCTTCTAGTGAATTTTCCATTTTCTTTCTTCCTGTCTTTCTTTCTTCTTTCTTTCTTTTCTTTCTTTGACAGAGTCTCACTCTGTCATGTGGGCTAGAGTGCCGTGGCATCAGATCAGCTCACAGCAACCTCAAACTCCTGGGTTCATATGATCCTCCTGCTTCACCCTTCTGAGTAGCTAGGACTGTACAGCTGCCCACCAATCAGGATTACAGGTATGAACCTTCATGCCTTGCCCTTCCTTATAAATTTTCACTTGAGTAAGACTAAAAGAATGCAAGCGAATAATCTAACTTACTTCATAATCAAGCTTATAAAGTATTTGAATGTAAAACTGTATTCGTAAAATATATTTAAGTAAAAAAATGCTGCTGACAGGATATCATTTTAAGGAAGGAGCAAAGGGAAGCATTTAAGTTAAAAAAAATATTGAACACGGAAGTTTTCTGATGAGAAAATATCTGGAGAAACCAATTTACTTTTTATTTCTCTTGCCCTTGAAACAATTTCTGATTTTTAAAACCCTTTTGTAGTAAAGTAGTACAATATTTTTGAGTACTGTACAGTCTCACACCAGCATCAGTGTATTCTCAGGTGTTTGAGAATTATACAAACAGAAAAACAAACTACATACTAATTTTCTCAGAATCATTTAAAAAGTTATTGGAAACCATGGAAGGTTAAAATATACCCACTTTCCATACACGTTTATCTAGCGGATTCAGTAATCCCTGCCTGAATTTATGTTGAGACGAAGTCCTTTGGATGAGCTTTGAGCTTTTGATGGTAATGCAATTTTATACATGTGATTGGTTGTGTAATCTCTGTCAAATTGGTAGTCTGTAATTATTACAGAGTAATATAATGTAACACAAGGTCAACAATGCTTGTGCAGTTTATTATATGCGGTAGAGGATACCTGAAACTCCTCTACAATTACATATACCACCACCACCACCATCAACACCATTACCTTCATCACCATAATCACCCTATCATCACCACCATCACCACCATCATCACCATCATCACCACCATCACCACCATCACCACCATCATCACCACCATCACCACCACCATCACCATCACCACCATCATCACCACCACCATCATCACCACCATCATCACCGTCATCACCACCATCACCACCATCACCACCATCATCACCACCATCACCATCACCACCATCATCACCACCACCATCATCACCACCATCACCACCATCACCACCACCATCACCACCACCATCATCACCATCATCACCACCATCACCACCACCATCATCACCATCATCACCACCATCACCACCACCATCATCACCATCATCACCATCATCACCACCATCATCACCACCATCACCACCACCATCATCACTACCACCATCATCACCATTATCACCACCACCATCACCACCACCATCATCACCATCATAACCACCATCACCACCAACATCATCACCATCATCACCATCATCACCACCATCATCACCACCATCACCACCACCATCATCACTACCACCATCATC
>CAUYQV010089688.1:0-11304 GCA_963574575.1 Galagoides demidoff
TAACACAACAATTATGAGAAAGACATGATGGCTATGTTAGCCAGTTGGATGAGAGTTTTCCAAACTGCATATGGAAGCAACACACTGTATCCTATGATAGAATTAATGTACACAATTATGATCTAATAAAAAAAAAAAGATAAAAAATAAATAAATAAATATAAATTAAAAAAAATAAAATAAAAATCTCTATATAGTTAACTATTTATATTACTGACCAGATAAAAACATTTGTAATGAGAATTGCTTCTGGCTTAAATCAAGAACGTCTTCTTTATATCTTATTCTCCTTCTATTGGCTCCTTAGCACTGCGCTAAAGAAAAAAATTGAAAATGACCTGAAGAGCCATTTTCCTTCTCAAAACTCTAAAAGGCTTTTATTAAAAAAGTACTAGAAATGGCTATTTTCAATTTAATTCAAATTTTAAAGGCAGAAATTAATCTGATTTAAATCATAGAAAATGAAACATTGGTAACTTTCTTAAAAAAGACCTCCTCTATGAGCATAATTCTGTGATTACTACTCAATGCAGACAAAAGGGTTCAGAGTAGTTATTCCCTATCTGCAAGTTTCACGATTAAATGAATTATAAGATTAAGCATAAGTTTTAAAAAAGGAAAGAATAAGAAGTTTTTCACTTGAATACTTCAAATGTTGTTCAAAAAACAAGATTCAAAAACTACCATGAAAGAATAAAAAGTTGTTTCATTTAAAAAAAAAACCACATAGATGTTTATATACAAATTTAAGAATAAAATTTGGAAACACGTCTACCATTAACCCCCCGCCCCATTTTATACACACACATGTGATAAACTGACCAGGTGGGGATGTTGAAAGACTAGGGCATTGTCTGCAAGGGGATTTTGAAGCAAAGAAGTAGTTCACCTGTCCTGTTTGCATGTGGGACATACAGAAAGAGAGAAGCAAGTGGGAAAAAAGGGACTAAACAATCCCTGTGGAATCTTGTCTTATATGAAAGTTTTGAGACAGACTTTGCTATGGTCCATTATTTCACTCCCAAGAAACACAGTTATCATCATCCTTTCTGATTCACTTGGGCAAATTTACCATCTAGAGAATTGAAAAAGTAGGCCAATAGCTATACTATAAAGTATAATATAGCTAAAGTTTATGTACATGTATCCCATTCACCAAATAATAAAGATACAACATAAATGAAGAGAAAGAAATATTATCCGAAATTAGCAATAATGGTTACTTGGGTAGAAGCAATATGAGGAAGAGCATTGATGGTTCCTAAATGAGGCTGAAGTGAAAAGACATGGGGAGTCCTTGGAATATTAATGTCTAAGTCTGAGATGTTTGGATCAAGGCCAGACATTTGCCTATAGTGCACATATGACCTCAGAATATTCAGTAGCATTAGTCCATACAACTTTTGTCACTTGCCTATATAGGTAAAGCTGTAGTATAGCTGTTGGCCTACTTTGTCACATTCTTTAAAGGATAAACTCCTTTCTAGTTTAGCTGTTGGCCTACTTTATCATATTCTTTGAAGGATAAACTCCTTGAACATAATTGTGACTAACTTATGTCGCACCCTCAGGCCTGGACCTTGTTCTACCCCAGGTATTCATAAGCACTGCTTCAACAAAGGAGCCACCAAATGAGATGTACTCTCCATGGAGTATGCTTTTATCCTCAAGAATCTTTCCGTCTAATGGTATTACCTACTCTGAGCCTCTGCCTGTCTCAAAATACACTACGAGACTAAAAACCACAGTTAATTTATTGCATGTAGCAATCAATATAGCAAAGTAAATGTAATCACTGTCATGATTATCTATAGTAGTCCATGGAGCACCTTTGTGTCCATTATAAAAATAAGACCCTTTTTCAGGGTAGATGCATCCTTTTGCCAGGGTGTACACATTAGTGCTCCAGTGCTGTCTGGATTTCAGCCCCTATCTGCACCTTTAGCTGGGTGACCATATGCATAGAGCAGCTACACATTATGCATGTGTCCGTGACCACTGATTACTAATTCATAAAAATTCTATCAAGGAGCTAGAATCATGATACTAATCCATCATGGACTGAGCAAGCTCACCTGGTGGTACCCAGTACACATTTTTAAACTGTTCAAATATAATTAGAGGTTGAAGGTCATTGTTAAGGCAACTGAAAAGTCTAATGATTGCCATAAAGGGTCTACTTTTCAAATCACATTAGAAATGTGCTCAGTCTTAGTGCATAATTTTATAGCTAGTCTATGGTTCTTATTACTGCTGAGCACCCAAGTTGCTAAAGAAAGTGAATACATTTCTGGGATACTCCCTAGGCTTCCTAAGCTCAAGGACAGTTTCAGACCTTCCATAGGTATCAATTGTTACTAGATAAACGTGTACTTAACCACTCACATTTATATTCTTAGTTGCAGTATATTGATAATACCAGACATACCAGGTAAGATTTTTTATACAGATAGCATAAACAAATGTAATAACCCACATGCCAGTATGCTGTAATGGGGATAAGTCCTTTATTAATAGTAAGAGAAATCAAATAATTAGTAGTAAGAAATATGCACCTTACAAGCTTAAGTCATGCAATCTTCCTCAGACCAGTCATAAAACAAAGAAAATAATTTTACTTCTTTAAGAAATTTCCCCTGAGCTCTGTCAACATTAGGGTCATAGCCTTGTTGATTTTTTTCAGCTCCCTGGAAAGCCTACCAGAAAAGCCTATTGATAAAGCAAAGCTGAGCTTGTTGGACTGACTGTAGTAGGTAGAACACCACTTGACAGAAGTGCCTTCAACAAGGGAAATCAGAGAAGAATGTGTTTACAATTTTGAAGTCTTGGCTCAAGAGAATCAAGGCAAGTCTTTCAAGGAAGAGCAATGATTTAGGTTGGGTAAAGTTATATCATAATAATTTACAGTTACTGGAAATTCTAAGCCAATGGTCTTAAATTCTTGTCCAAGAATAATTTAACCAGATAATCAATCTGTTATTCTAAGTGAAAAGCTGTTTGTTCATGTGAGTCAACTGTTTATTAATATAAATTAGGTTATTAAATTGCACCATTGGGCAGTGCCTATGGCTCAAAGAAGTAGGGCGCTGGCCCCATATGCCAGAGGTAACAGGTTGAAACCCATCCCCGGCCAAAAACTGCAAATAATAATAATAATAATAATTGTGTCATCTTCTGGACCAAATAATGAAGTTCTTTTATTTGTTTAAAGGATAAGAATTGCCTGGACAGGTAACTAAGTCCTGTTCATGCGTGCAGTCCCAGTTCTCTGTCCTCTCCTCCCGGGTGTCAGCCTTACTATGTGCTCTCAACCCAAGAAGTCACCTCACACCCCTCACTGAGATCATCTCCCTGCTGTGGGGCACCCTGGTACCTCACACTCACTTTCATCTCAGCCCTTTTCTCACTATGTCCTAATTATCTCTGCTTCAAGGTAAATGACAAGACAACTTACAGGCAGCACTTTTCTTTGTATTCTCAGTACCTTCGATACCTAGGATAACCTGGAACATGCTAGATCTCCCAAAAATATCTGCGGAATGAATGAATGACCTATGCATTTCCTCAGGTCAATATTAGCTATTTGGTATTCACATATCAAAGTACCGTTGATGCATTAATAGTTGAAGGCAGTTTATCCCAGATTTGGACACAACCTCTATTTACCTATTTGATGTTAATTTTCTCTCTGTGTAGAATATAGTAGCTAACACCTCTTTGAACATACAAAAATTCAATTTATGGCTAAGTATTTATGATATGCTAAGAAACGTGCTAAGCACTTACTCAGATGGCCTTCTTTATTCCTCACAATAATCTTCTGAGGTACTATGAAGATTAACTTGTTTGATTTGATGAATAATTTGAAGCTAAGGAAAATTAAATAACTTGTGTAAATGCACATAGCCAGAAACTATAAAGACCAGATTCTTGTGATGAAAATACCCAAATTTTAAGCACTTTGTTGTACATTTAACTACCTTACATTTAGCATGATTTATTAAATTCAGAAGTCAGAAACCTGAATTTATATGAATAAGAATCTTCTTTATACTATGTAAAGCAAGTGGCTTATTATAGCTTCACCGCATACTTCATATAATGGAGAAAAAGAACTCAAGTGGCAGGCTTCCACGATGGAAAAATTAAAATCACAGAGCAATGTCATACTGGGTTAAGTCCAGCCACCTTGCAATTTCTACCTAGAGTTCCATCTTTTTCCCTTTGTATATAAACAGAGTAAATTCTTTCTCTTCTGCATACCAACACTTCATAATTAAGACAAATCTCATGCTTCATAAGCTTCGTTCTCTCCCACCTTAACTAAAACTATCTCCTCTCAGATTTAAGTATCCTCTGGTTACTTGGGTGTTTCCTGTATGCCATTACCGAGTTTGAGCGCCATGCTATCAACCTGAGGACATTTATCTAGGTGTGTTACAGATTAACGAAAACATTCTCTATTATGATGCTCTGGATTGGACATAATACCTCAGTGTAGTCTGACCAGTGTAAAACAAGAATTATAAAACTATTTGATGAATTATAGTTTCTGTTGTCATTTAGCACTAGTCTGCTTCCTGTCTAATATTGTCAAACGTTTATGTCAGAAAGTGTTGACGTCCATGTACGTCCATGTACGTAAGTTCTTAATTATGAAAAGGATTTTCCCTTCTGGGGTTGGTTATCTTCTCACTTTTCTCCCACTCTCCTAGTCAATGCCTGATCTCTGAATTAAATGTAAAACTGATTTTACAAAGGAGGCAGAATTTATGAATGGTGTGTTTTGTGGTGAGACAGACATGAAATTTAATCCTTGCTACCTCCATGATCTGGGAAAATTAATCAATGTCCCTGAGATTCCAAAGCTATCTCATCTGCAAAATGAGAATTATCATCCTTTCCTTTTGGTGGTGGTTAAATTAGAAAAGGTAGGTAAAATGTTCGTCCAGTCCCTGACGTATAGTAAGAGGTAAGCAAAAGAGATGGCTGTTGTTTTTAAATAAAAATAATTGAACATGTCAACCATTTCTTCCCAGTAACTGGGTTATACCTACATACGCAGTCACACAGTTTATGAAGGAATCACAAAGTTTCAGGGCACTCATCAGTCCCACAGTGTCGCCAATTGTCCCAATCGCAAGAATAACATATCCCTTCAATTTTCAAGGCTTTGATAAGGAGACACACAAAAAGGATCCTGATGCATCTACATATTTATATATAACCTAGTTATTTATTTTTAAACTTCCTCAAACTATTTTTTGCTAATTACCCGGAAGAGTGATCACATAGTAAGTTATTAAAAATGTACTATCATTGCTGTTCTCTAAAACCAGGCCACTGTTATCTCTCTCCTGGGCAATAGCAATATTCTTTTCAGCTTGTAAAACACTCTCTGAGACTCAATTGCCCTAATTTGAGAAGAAAAAGGTAATACCTGTCTTATTTAGATACTTATGGGGATTAAGTCAAATTTTTGTATATGGTACACGAGACACTTGTATGCTGTTTTAGAAAAACTGGATCCCCCCCTAACTAGCAGGGGATCCTTGATAATGGGAATATATCTCACTCCTCTGTGTGCCTGCTTTTACAGACATGGACATGTAGACATGGCCTGATAATGTTATGTTCCATGAACAATCTCAGATCTACATATAAGACGTCATTATTTAACTTTCAGAATTACAAAGGCAGGAACAGAAAGACAATTTGGTTTCCACATTTAGTAGCATACACTAAATATTTCCTTTATTTAAGTTGCACCTTGGGACAATTGCCTGGTGTTAATGGCAGAAGATGCTTGAAATTTATGTTCTCACTATACATTTCAATATTATAGTAGAGGAAGAATGAGGGAGAGCTGCTTGATAAGCAGTTAAAAATTCTATTTCCCCACCCTCTGTACGACAACTACAACTGCTATCATGAGTGTCAAACACGTGGCATAAGCCTCTTAAGAGAGCAGACCCCACAATTCCTCCAGACATGAAGTGCAGTGATGTGATGGATCAGAAATAGTCAGTTGCTCTCAGTCTTTTTAAATATAAATGACAGTCACATTCATACCTAATGATTTCAGGAAGATTAATGTTATTCAAGTCAGTACCTAGAAACTAATCATTTCACCACGATTTTAGTGTTAACAAGACACTTTAGTGGAATCATTTGACAAAGACTATTCACATTAAGTTGGGAGGAGAGGCACAGCTGTCAAAAGCTAATTAGCAGTGGACAAATTCTACAGAGAATTATGAGTTGAAGTTTAGAACTAGGTTATATGGTTTTTGAAAAATTCTCTTTATGTTACTTTAAATGATTCTGCCCTTTGTTCTCTATTTTTCTTTCTTTTCTCTTTCTTTCTTTTTTTTTTTTTGTTTTTTGGAGGTAGAATCTCACTTTGTCCTCTGTCACTCTGGGTAGAGTGCTATGGCATCATTAGAGCTCATAGCAACCTCAAATCCTGGGTTCTTGCTTCAGCCTCCCGAGTAGCTGGACCTGCCACATGTCTGGTTAGTTTCTCTTTCTTTCTTTTTCTTTTTTTTCTTTCTTTCTTTTTTTTTTTTTTAGTAGAAATGAGGTTTCCCTTTGCTCAGTCTGGTCTTGAACTCCTGACCTCAGGCAGTCCAGCTGCCTCAGTCTTCCAGAGTTCTAGGATTACAGGCATGAACCACCACTCTGGGCCCTCCCCTTTGTTTTCTTCAGGAGCTCTCCAAACTCGGCTACAGGATGTCATCTACCTACATATTTCTGATTTAATAAGAAGGCACCTTCAGAGTCTTAAATCATTATCGTCATCATCACAGACAACATTTATTGAACAATCGCCATATTATAGGCATTATGCCTATAATATTATGCAGCATAGAAATGACATTATTATGTCCAGTCGTCAGCTAATAAAAATAAGATAAATTAACTTACTCAAGGTACATTTACATAGGCAGTAACTGGTTGCTTTTATGAAAATCTATAACTATACTCTCTATGCTGTTTCAAGATTGATTCTATTAGGTCATGTTCTTTCTTCAGAGAAAACCAAATTCAAGTTTCTCAAATGAAATGAACATTGAACCAGTATATAGTGGCATTTAATTTTTAGGAGGTAGCCATATATTTCCTTGAAATATTCTACTTGTCAGTCCTAGAATTTCCATTGGATTCTATTTTATCATCTGTCCTTATTTGCTGAGATTCTTAAACTTTTTATCCATTGTGAACATATTTTTTCTTTGCCGCTCTGAGCATAGTTATAATGACTGCTTTAATGTCATTGTCTGCTAAGTCCAAAATTTGCATAATTTAGAGGTTGTTTTTGGTGATTATCTTGTTTTCAATGTTGTTCACACATACCTGTCTCTTTATATGCTGAGTGATTTTGAATTTCATCCCAGACACTGTGGATATTACCTATTGGAGTCTCTGGATTCTGTTATATTTCTCAGAAGAGTGTTAAATTTTGCTTTAAGAGGCCATTAACTTGGTTGGACTCAAAGCACAAACTGTGTCTCTTAGATAACCGCCAAAAACTCAGTTTAGTTATTTTACCCTAAATTGGATTGGTTTCTGTTTGCCCCACACATGTGCTTCAGAGGTGAGCTGGAGATTTGGAGAATTTGGGTATTTCCTTTTGTAGCTTTCTTCTCCATGATTCCTCCTTCCTCCATCACTTTCCAGATATGGTGGATGTCCCAAACCTGTCTTCTCAGTCTTTAGTCCTGATAGTTTGTGTGTTTTATTTTGTATATACTTCAATAGATTTAGGGGGTACGAGTGTTTTTTGTTACATGAATGATTTCCTAAGGGTGAATTCATGGCTTAGTGTACTTATCACCAAAACAGTGTACATTGTACCCAGGAGATATTTCTTGATCCCTCACTCTCCTCCCACCCTCCTTTTCTTAGACTCCAAAATCCATTACATCAGTTTATGACTATACACATAGATGCCTATTGTTTGGTTCTCACTTATAAGTGAGAACATGTGGTATTTGTTTCTCCATTCCTGAGATATTTCACTTAGATTGTGAATTTTCAATCATAGTTTTTCAAACCTTCATGGTTTTGACTATGTATTGCCATGATTTTAAAGATAAGAGAGAGAGAGAGAGATTAAATACCTTAATGCTGTCAGGTATTTATTGCTTTCTAGAATCTGCTTGATTTTGTTTACTCTTAGTATCTCTGGAAAGTTGGGGGTTTTTTGGTATTATATCTAGAGTTTATACTTGTTGTCTGGAATCTTTGGCCTGATGGGAACTTACTTGGCCTATTCTCTTTTGAGTATATAAGCAAGCTAGAAATCCCTCCCTAAATAAACATAAATGTGTATGTGTGATTGGGTACATACACTACACAATGTACAAAATGTAAGGGAATTCTTGGGGGTTAATATATCTCTGCACTTATAGTGATCTCAGGTCAAGAATTCCTGATCCTGTTCCTGGTGCTGAGATTACAAAGTTGACTGAGATGGAGTTCTCATCCCTGTAGAATCCTTGTTTAGAGCAGGAGTCAGCAATTTCTTCCTTCAAAGGCAAGATAGTAAAAACTTGAAGCTTGTGAGCCAGCTTTACGACCTCTGTCATGACTTCTCAATGTTGCCTTTATAGCACAAACGTATACATAGATGATACATGAATTATGGGCATGCTTATATCCCAATAGAACATTATTTTAAAAAATATGCCACAGCTCATGGACTGTAGTTTACTGACTTCAGTTCAGGAAAAGCGATAGCAAATAAAAACAAAAAGAATTTAATAAGAGCTTCAGTGCTAAAGAGAAATCCAAAATAATAAAGCCAAGGAGACTACAATTACTAAGGGAGAATGCTGACACGGTGACTCTGCTAAAAAAGCAGAAGAAAGTAACACAAATCTCATCAAATCAGTTTTATCTTCTTATAACCAAGATCTAAACAACAACAAAAACCTTGCCCCCAGCTTGTGCAAAGGAGTCCCTGCTTTGTCAGTTCGGAAACCCCAAATCTAGTTTTGAATTGACTGCGACATGCAGTTTCTCACTGTTTTTGTTGCTGTCTACTTACAGTCTTTATTCACTACTAGACTGAGATTTAGTAGCATGGCTGATGGTGGGGTATATTATTTATCAATTTGCTTATATGGCTCTATATTTAGTGTGATTGTCACATAGGACTAGGGAGGATTCAACATATGATGAAAAAAATTATTTAAATCAGTATCCATAATACACAGCAGAACAATAATAACCTAAGAGTGAACATTTCACGAGAGTGGAAAATCACAAGATGAGATCTAAATGAAAAAGGAAAATGGGAATGCCATGGGAGAAAGAATAATTAATGTTTTAGAGGATGGATAGCTTCAAGAAGAAACATAGTAAAAACATTCTTTTTCCTGTTTTTTTTTTTTTCTACCTGCATGATATGGGAAATGTGACCCTTTATCCCCTTAATCCAAAAATTCTTCTGCCCCCTTGTTGCACCTCCGCTCTCTTCCTCCTTCATTTCTCTCTGGCAGGAGAGCTTACTGATTTGCTCTGCTCACATGTACTTGTGGACAGGGAGACTGCTCATGGTCTCCCATTCACGTGTTAGTACAGCAACCTACCTATTTAGATCTACATGTCTATAGAATATTGCTCTAAATTCCTTTATTTGTGTCTATTCAGAAACAGCAATATTTCCACATACAGGTATGCCTTGGAGATATCACGGGTTTAGTTCATGACCACTGCAATGAAGCAAATATCATAACAAAGCGAGTCACACTATTTTTCTGGCTTCCTGTCACATATAAAAGTTTGTTTACACTACACTGTAGTTTATCAAATGTGCAACAGCATTTTGTATAAAATACAGCATGCATACCTTCATTAGGAATGCTTTATTTCTGAAAATGCTAATGATCATCTGAGCATCTGGAGGGTTTCGCCTCAGTGTTGATGGCTGTTGACTGATGACGGTGGTGGTTGGGAAAGGTTGGGGTGGCTGTAGCAACTTCTTAAAATAAGAAAGTGAAGTTTGCCATTCGGATCCACTCTTCTTTTCATGCAAGTTTTTTCTACAGCATGCATTGCTGCCTGATAGAATTTACCCACAGTAGAAAGTCTTTTGAAACTGGAGTTAATCCTTTCAAAACATGACACTGCTTTATAAATTAAGCATATGTGATATTTCAAACCTTTGTTGTCATTTTAGCGATGTTCACAGCATCTTTACCAAGAATAGATCCATCACAAGGAAACACTTCCTTTGCTCAACCATGAAAGCAACCCTTTAGTCATTCAAGTTTTATCATGAGATTGTACTACTTCAGTTACAACTTTTAATTCTAGTTCTTTCACTATTTCTACCTTTTCAGTGGTCACTTCCTCTACTTAAGTCTTGAGCTCTCAAAGTCATTCATGAGGATTGAAATCAACTTCTTCCAACAAACTCCATTTGACATAAATGTTTTGATCTCTTCTCATGGATTATAAATTTTCTCAATGAAATCTAAAATGACAGAAGGTTTTAACTTTAGTTTGCTGGATACATAAGAGGAATTGCTATCTCTTTCAGACAGGGGTTTACAAAATGTATTTCTTAAATAATAAGATTTTGAAGTCAAAATTACTTCTCGATGGGCTGCAGAATGAATGTCATATTAGCACACATGAGAACATCATAATTCTGTACAATCTATCAGAGCTCTTGGGTAAGTGGATGCATTATCATTATGAAGTAATATTTCAAAATAAATCTTTTTTTTTTTTTTTCTGAGCAGTAGGTCTCAACAGGGGCCTTAAAATTTTCAGTACACAGTGCTGTAAATAGATATGCTATCATCCAGGCTTTGTTGGTCCATTTAGAGAGTACAGTAGAATAAGTGTAGCAGAATTTTGAAGGACTCCAGAATTTTCAGAATGGTCAAGGAGCCCTGGTTTCAACTTAATGCCACCAGCTATACTAGCTCCTAACAAGAGTCAGCTTGTCCTTTGAAGGCAGGCATTAACTTCTCCTTTCTAGCTACAAAAGTTCTAGATGGAATTTTATTCTAATAGAAGGTTCCTTCATCTACACTGAAAATCTGTTGTTTAGTGTAGCCTCCTCCATCACTGATCTTAGCTGGACCTTCTGGAGAACTTGCTTCAGCTTCTCCATCTGCACTTGCTGTTTCACCTTGCACTTTTATGAGATGGACATGGCTTCTTTTCTTAACCCTCAGAGCCAACCTCTGTTAGCTTCTATCCTTCTGCAGCTTCAGTACCCCTCTACCCTTCATAGAATCGAAGAGAGTTAGGGTTTCTCTGTGGATCAGGCTTTGAATTAAGAGA
>CAUYQV010089689.1:0-12665 GCA_963574575.1 Galagoides demidoff
TTCTGTTCTTAAAAGTCAAAAGTTTGTCATAATTCATAAGACTAGACACAGTAAGTTATGTGATAAATGTTTATCACAACGTTATTTATAATAAAAGTAAAAAAAAGTCAATAAGTTTAAATTCCTAATAGTACTATGAAACCAATTTACAATCACACTCTCATATGAAGAATTGATCACAACTATGGCCCAGGTTGAAGGAGGGAGGGGGGATGTAAGGCGATGGGGGAGGTCAGCTGGAGGGAGGGTGAATGGTGGGATCACACCTACGGTGCATATTGCAAGGGTACATTTTGGATCTATTAAGTATAGACTACACATGTCTTAACACAATAATTAAGTAAATGAGGTGAGGGATATATTAACCAGTACAATTATAAGCATTCTAAATTGTATATGAAATCACAAATTGTATCCTCTAAATGTATTAATGTATACATGATATACCTCTTTATGATTAATAAAATAAAAATTAAAAAAAAAGAAGTTTAAATTTCCAAACTTTGGAAATGGTTAGATTAGTGGTGGTATGTATGTCTACCTGGCTATTATTCAACTAGTAGGGAGATTTGTCTTGCATCTTAGATAGCAAAATATCCATAATCAGTGATAAAATGGGCAAAAACTTATGTCAGAGCAATTATTATACAATGGTAAAAAGAAAAGGCCATTATTATAATATATGATTCCCAACAAAATAGAAATTAATCATGGGTTAGTGTGACTGTGAGCCAATTTTGGAGATGCCTCAGGTGTTAAAAAGATTTGCAAAACCTCTGAGAAATGTGCATGGGAAGAAGGGAAGTCTCGGGCAGTGACACCGTTAGCCAACTTCAGGAATATCGGTCATAGGATGTCGACGCGCTGTGCAGTTTGTGGTTATTGGGCTCACCAAGAAGGACACCACTTACACAGCACTGGGTGGAGCAGTGCTTCACTCACCCAGAAAAGAGACCAGCAAGATCATCATCTATAGTGACAGTCAGTCTCCCACGGCCAGAAAGTCTTGCCCCTTCCCCATCACAGGAAAGCGGTCTGCACGCAGCCCTCTTGTGCTGCAAGTGGGGAACTCTGCTGGAACAAGTGTAACAGTGGGATACTCAGGTGTCAAATGACATGCATGCTTAAGCAGAACAAAAGAGCACACATCACAGAACAGAAAAGAGTTGTCGCACATAGGTGACAGCACAGCAATCTGTAAGAGCTCCTTGTCTCCTTGCAAAAAAATATTTCAGGCCCGTGGCCATTCTTATGCCACTGTGTAAGGGGCATAAAGCTGGTCATCATTTCTTTTCTGAATCTTGACTTAGCATGTTAAGGGAGCAATACTCCAGGATTAAAGAGGTTATCTATCACAGTTGAGTGATGGTTAAAGGAGAGAGCATTGTGTTGAATACTGTTCTCTTTGCCACATGCTCTTGGATAAATCATTCTCTGCCCTTTACCACTTTATGTCAGGAAAACAGCAAGCCCAGCTTCGTTAGGGTCAAGAGTATATCCACAGAAAAGCATGGATACCTGGACAGCAGGAAAAGGGTATTAACAGGTGGAGTTTACTGCTGGCTTCAATAAAGGAAGAACTGATCTCAGGGGAGAGCCATGACATAGGAAGTGAGAGGGATAGTTTTGCAGAAGGGGACTGTCAATCTGCTGAGGGGACAGCACAACAAAGTAGATAAAGGAAAGTTGTAGAACATCTGCTTTCTGCTCTGAAACCACAAGCCCCTTTCAATCTACCAATATCTCCTGAAGCCAGAACCTGAGATGTGGCCTTCTAATCTGTCTATGAGCATAGACAAGCGAATTCTTCCCAGAAATGCTATGAAATCACGTATCAACTGGTAACACAGGCACTGACGAAGTACAAAATATTCCTTACACTGCAAATGAAAGCAGTCAAAAATTACAGTAGTGTCTGAACCAGTGATATATTTTTTAACTTCATAGACAAAGATAATCTGAGATTGACCAGCTTGCTACAAGAAAGAATTCTGTAACAATATCATGAGGTGAACAAATGTCAACGCTTTACGTAAAACAATAATTCAAAATAGCTATAATAAATGTACTGAGAAAAAAGAATATTAGTGATATTAAGGAGGATAAGCAGTTAAAATAAAAGATCCAGTAGAAATATTTGATGTTAAAGCATAACACTTTTACCAAAGAGCCCACTGAATTGAGAAATTGCCATATGGATATAGCCATACAACACATCACTGAAAGGGAAGATCACATTTAGGAAATCTCCCAGGAGTCAATGTGAAGAAATAAGCTCATAATACAAATACACACATATATGTGCATATATGTAGAGAGATATAACAAGAAAAGGAGCAGGGTGGTTTGGCACCTGTAGCACAGTGGTTAGGGTACCAGCCACACATACTGAGGCTGGTGGGTTCAAAACCAGCCAGGACCAACTAAACAATAATGACAATGGCAACAAAAATAGCCACATGTTGTGCTTGGCTCCTATAGTCCCAGTTACTTGGGAGGCTGAGATAAGATAATTGCATAGGCCCAAGAGTGAGGTTGCTGTGAGCTGTGACGCCACAGCACTCTACCCAGGGCCACATGGTGAGACTCTATCTAAAAAAAAAAAGAAAAGAAAAGAAAGAAAAAACAAAGGGAAGGAATGGATGGACCTACTGGTGTGTCTGTGGAATTCCAGAAGAGGAGAAAGTAAGGGGGCACGGGTGTGTGAAAACATTTGAAAAAATAATTACTGAGACTTTAGCACTATTAAATAAAGAAAATAAAAGTCTTAGAGAACTTAGGGAGTGTAATGCACAACTAGATATAATGTAGTTAAGGTTAAGATGATTAAGAAAAAGAAAAGAAAAATAGAGTTCCTGAAAATTAAACGCAAATCACTTACGTTGTGTAAGAGTAAGTGTAAGAGTAAGATCAATACTTAATCTTTTGGAAAAATCACTTTTTAGACGAAAAATCACTTTTTACCCTAAGAAGGTAAACACATCCTATAGGAGGCTGATAGGTGGAAGGAAAATGACTATTAAAGAAGGACTTTTTAAAAATTATTGTGGTAAAATAAGAAAAGGAAGGAAAGAGGAGAGAAAGAAAAGAAAGGAGGAAAGGAGGAAGGGAGGAGAAAGTAAAGAGAGAAAATAAAACAAAATCTATAACAAAATAAAACTTCACACAATGTCAACATGGCCATTTCGATTTGTGGATATATCAGAGAAACTTGATAAGGCTTTCTTTTTCATTTTTGGGTTTTTAGCAAAGTTCAAAATATTTTGCAAAGTCAATAAATTATAGGGGAAAATGAACATAATTATGGGCATTAAAATATTGCTATGGGAAAAGATGAGTAAAATATGCTTCCATATGCAGTACTAAAAAAGCAGGCTACAGCAACAAACTATTTGCACATACAGCAAAACGAATATGCAAAATAAACTTTTGCCATTTCTAGTAAGGCTCACCCAGCCCAAGCTATGAGCTGTGAGTGCTGAACAGCCACGAAGAGAGACTAGAACATTTTAAAAAAGGCAAGGAGTGGGGGGAGCAGTTAAATTTGAAGAAAGAACTGGTGCATCATAAATTTCCTAACTTATGATTTTTAACATGAAAACAGGCCAAATTTTAGTTCAAAGGTTCCTGAAAGTTAGATAGAAAAACCTGTTTATTTTTCTAGTTTGAAGAGCCAGAGGATAGACTTTGGGGCGACTCCAGCACCAGAAAGTGAGGAGGGAACACTGGCCAAGAGGGGGCCTGAGAGGTTCATAACCTGTGACTAAATTGCACTCACCTCTGTGGCTGACCCCTCAAATATGCGTGTGGTACAGTTGGCTGCAAACCATTCCACTGAAGATAGAAAGAGGGGAACTGGTATTTGTCCTGCAGCTCAAGAGACAGAAGTTACGTTTGAATTCAACCACGTTATTTTTCTTCTGAAATAAAAAGAAAGTCTTCAGAAGAGTATGATAGATTTTAGAGTTTTCTTTTCTCTCTCTTCTTTCTTTCTTTTCTTTCTCTCTCTCTCTCTCTCAGTCACTTTGGGGAGAGTGCTGAGTGCTGTTATATCATCATAGCTCACAGCAACCTTAAATTCTTAGGCTCAAAGTGGGCCTCTTGGCTCAGCCTTCCTTTGAGCTGGGGCTACAGGTGTCTGCCACATGCCTGGCTAGTTTTTTAATTTTATTTATATAATTTTTTATTTTTAGTAGAGACGGAGTCTCACTCTTGCTCTGGCTGGTCTCAATTTCCCAAGCTCAAGTGACCCACCCACCTTAGTTTCCCCAAGTATTAGGATTACAGGTGTGAGCCAGCACACCTGGACAGATTTTGGAGGTTTCAATAATTAACATTCTTAATTTCTAGTACACAATCCAAATTACTTGGCATATCAGAAATTAGGAAAACATGCCCATTTTCAAAAGAGAAAACAACTAGCCCAATACAACATTTAATGCCCCAGATTTTGAATTAGAATGTTAAAGCACCTATTGTTACTATATTCAGTTAAGGAAAAATGTTCTTCTATTTATAAAAAAGAAAATTAATATGGTACACTTCCTGGGTGAAGGGCTTCCCTGCAACTTGGACTTTACCTAATAAATTTAAAGAGTGTAACCTAACGGCATGTATTCGTCTATTAATCTTCAATTCAACAAAAGAAAAACCACCAAATAAATAGAAACTATCACAAATCAACAAAACAAAATATCTAGAGTGGAAAAATACAGTATCATAAAAAAAAAATCACTGGGAAGCTGCGATAGCAGAATACAGGTGGACCCAGGACAGAATCAACAAAAGTGAAGACAGAGGTACAGAGCCTGTCCAGTGTGAAACAAGGCTGAAAACAGTGAACAGAGCCTTGCGGATCCATGCAGCAGTCACAAAAATTCAACATTATGCTAGAAGATGGCGAGAAAATGACATCTCACCTGCAAGAGCACATATTGAAGCATCCATCATATGGAAATCTAGAATGGGAAAATAGAATCTAAGGTGTAAAAAAAAAAAAAAGAAAAAAACCAGCAATCATTGTCTCTGGCAGTAACAGCAAAGTGTTGACTGGGGGAACTTTGTAACATGGGTTAAATAGGTGTATGAATTTGTCCAAACTTGGCAAATCTGCAATTAAAATGTGCATCCATCGTTTAAAAAATTTTACCTTAAAGAAAAAAGTAGAAATAAATATTAGACTCTAGATAATGATATGCATATTACATACATGTGTGTGTGTAAAGGTAGAAATGTGTTCATATCTCTAATGTACTTTGATATGTCCTCAATATAATAAATAAATGGATGGATAAAGAAATAAATAGAAGAGCAGTAAATATTAATACTTGGGTCTAGTGGATATATATATGATACTCAGAGAAAAGTTGTTGTGCATTTGAAATTCCTTATAATTAAATGTTGAGGGAGAAAAGTAGGAATAAAAATAAATTTTGTGCCACCATTTTGTTTGTGTAGATTAAAAACAAACACAAAGCATTTTGTCATATTCAGCCATATTAAAGAACAAACATGATACAACTTAAGTGGCTGCTTATGACAGAGGACAAGAGAGCAGAAATGACCAAGATCATAAAATAATTGCATATGGTAATAGAGATGACCTCTGGCCATGAACAGGTGAGTGTTCCCGCTGCATCTGAGGCCCCAAATCATGAATAATACTTTGAAAGCCGTTGTGAAACAACATTGAATAAAGCAACCATAACATATCATGTAAACAAGTAACAAGTACAAAAGGAGAGTGGTCACGATTGGTACAGATTAAAATGACGGACTACATGCTGTTACTAACTCCATATTTAAAAGTTTGACTGTCTCCCTCATGGTTCAGTTCTTGTTCTACATGAAAATGTTTCAATGTCTGTCCATGCCCTGTGTTAACTAGAGTTACAGAAAGAAATGACCCTCTCGTAGAGTCAGCATACGTATTTGCAGTTGTGCGTGTTGGACTTATTTTCTGGGATGGCATTAGAACAGATTAAGGGCTAAAATTCCAAACTCAGTCTCTTTCTAATTCCAGCTGTGGTATGACTATGGGAAAATTACTCCATTTCACACAGCCTGTTTCTTTATCTGTGATATGCAATAAAAATATTCAGGCTAGGGTAGTTGTGAAGAGTATAATAGTAATACAAGTAAGGCACTTAGTAGCATATCTGTTGTATGCCTTCAACAAATATGTTTGGTTAATAACAATTTCCCTCTAGTTTTTCTCTGAATAGTTTTCTCAGAGCATCAAAAATTCTTATTAGTCTTTTAAGTCCTGCCTGATTTGATACCTTTAGGAACTCTATGAACCCTCGGTGTTAGCAGCTCATTAGATGTAATTTTTCTTCTGCTTCATATAAGTGGAACCCTTGTTCTGATTCACCTGACAGATGCTGAACTCCCAAAGTGGGGCTTGTTCGACATCCAGCCAACTGGAGCATATTTTTTCAGTTCCAACTTCAGATGTATCGACCCAAACAAGCATTTATTTAACAAGGAGCTCAAAGCATTTGTTAGTAGTGACTGTCATTGGAGCTCTGGAGCAATCTGCGTGCCAAAACTAACGCACTCTGTCCCAGACCTCTCTCCCAATTCTCTTCCTATGTTTCCTTTAACTTTTTTCTTCTACATTTGTCTTAATTCAGTTTTAAACTGCGAGGACCATTTTATAAATGGGGAGCTTTATGTAGTTTTAACTGTTTTTTTTCTTCCCCTAGTTTTGAGAGAACGTTGGGCAGAAACTGACAGCGAGGCAATGCAAGGCGGATTTTTTTCTTTTTTCTTTTTTTTTTTTTTAACGTGGATTCTGGTTCCCCAGAGCTAGGCAGATGTTAGTGCATCACTCATACCTCCATGGGCTTAATCATCTCTATGCTGTCTTTGCACAGCAGTCCATGGTGAGCATGCCCTGACGATGGAGGCCTTGTTTCCCAGCTGACACTTTCATGCAAGCTGCAAGGGTCATACTTATATTGCCTTCTTGTTGCCCAAGCAGGATTGTAAGTCACAATTGATGATGGCAGTACCTCTGTGATACAATATAATTTACTGTAAAACCACTATCCATTTTTGACACTTAAGCTCTGCTTGCCAATTTGCAAGTGTGCTTTATAGACCACCTAGCCATAGGGTCAAGCAATTATTTCCTGGGCCATGGGGAAGTCTATGATGTGGTTACTCTTTATGTGACATGATTAAGAGCATGGCCTGAGGACATATACATACTCTTCTTAACAATGAACAAGTAGGTAGAGAGGATTTGAGCATAAAAGGTGTGACCTGAAGGACCTTTGGTCTTATCTCATCTAGCTTAAGATAATTCCCTAAATGTTAATATGTCAAATCATTTTAACAGATAGAAAAAACTATTTTATTCCACTATTCATGTTTATTCTACTGTAGAAATTCATATTCAAAATTAAATCCCTGTGAGTTAATGAAGACCCACTGAGCTATGAGTTCATGTACTGGGCTGGATAATGTTCCCCTTCAATATCCTCAAATTTGTGTTCTTCCCAGAACCTTAGAATGTGACTTTATTTGGAAATACCTTCATTGCAAGTTTAATTAATTCAGTTGAGGTCATGGGGTACTAGGAGGGCCTTTAATCTAATATATCTTGTGCCCTTTTAAGATGAGAATAGACACAGAGGCAGAGACACAGGGAGACACCACGTGACAATGGAGAGAGGTTGATGTACCCACAAGCCAAGGAATGCAAAGTGTCACTTTTCATACCAGAGACTAAGAGAAAAGAATGAAACAGATTCTCCACCAAAGCTTTCTGTAAGAACAGAGTCCTGCCATCACCTTAATTTAGGACTTCTTTCCTCTAGAACTATGAGATATTAAATTTCAGTTATTTTAAACTACTGTGATAAGGTGACCCTATGAAACTAGTATAGCTCTACTATACGTTGAAATTTTGATAACATAAGGTCATTGAGACCCAGGGTAAAAGAGAAGAGAGAGGGAGAGATACAGTGAAGAATAGCTCCTAATCCCAGACTCAGCAGTTCACCAAATCCTTTTAGGACTGGAGAGATTCTAAATATAAATTCTAAGAATGAGAGATCCATCTTCTTTTTCATTTTATTATCTTTTCTTCTCCTCCATTCTCTCATACCTTCATCTATGTATAGTTGAGGTCATTTTGTGTCAAGTCTAAGAACTATTTTACTTCTATCTCTGCAATATTTGGGCTGTTCAATATAAATGCACCATGGTCACATCTATTAATAAAATCCTTTATATAAAAGAATATTCTTTGATTAGTTGCTGACTGACTTGAATAAATGAATAACTAAAATAATTTTCTACATGGTATTTTTGTTTTATGAGACAGAGCCTCAAGCTTTCTCCCTAGGAAGAGTGCTGTGACATCACAGCTCATAGCAACTTCCAACTCCTGGGCTCAAGCGAGTCTCCTGCCTCAGCCTCCCAAGTAGCTGGGACCACAGGTGCCTGCCACGACACCTGGCTATTTTTTTTGGTTGTAGCCATTGTTGTTGTTTGGCAGGCCCAGGCTGGATTTGAACCTGCCACCTTAGGTGTATGTGGCTGGTGCCTTAGCCACTTGAGCCACAGGCGCTGAGCCTCTACATGGTATTTTGAAGCAACCATTTTCAATGGCTATTTTAATGTGGACAGTTTAAGATGAAGTTTTATATGTTTAGTTTTTAAAATCTTTTAATTGGCGCAAGATACAAGCTCATCTTTACCCTGGGCTTTTCCTCATCCCTTATTTACCCCCATTCATCACTGAACCTCCACCAGGTGGTAACATGGGGTTAGAATCAAAAATGGATGTGAGACTATGCCCCCTGTGAATGGTCAGTCATGAATATAGTCAGACAGGGATGAGTATCAGAAATGTGATAAGGCCAAAGATTAGTGGTACAGTGTTTCAGTTTTGCACAGTTTTAGGTATATTCCTCATAAAGCACATGAGCTATATTTTTTAAGCACAATCTAAAGGTCTTTTAATAGTAAAATTCAGCACTTTTGCATTTCATGTAAAAGCAGACATCTTTGCTTTATTTCTTCCATCTTCACGTTTATTATGTAGGATTATTATTGTTATAGGCTTTTTGTTATTGTTATACATTTTGTGTTCTTTTTTTCATTAACTTTCTCTTCTGGTAATTCAAAGTCACTCTGAATTTCCCTATCATGACATGGAACTGAGGTTCATTTATCCTTTTCAGTCGACATGCTGTATTTCTACTCTACTTTTTTCTCCCATTGAAATAAAATAAAACCTTTAAAAATTATTTCTGGTCTCCCCACCCATCTTCCTTTCCACCTCTCACACTCTCTTTATTGAAATGATTTGAACCATATGACATTGACAATACCTAAGCTTTTTACAAATGGCAATTACTGTTGTATATATGCTCTGGATCTATTTTAGGTTTCCCTTATAGTGTCTGTATTCTTTATCCCTCCCCCCCGCCTTACATGATATCTTTTCTCTTACTCATATGTGGTTTGGTTGGCATCCTTTTAAAAATATTTTCTTGAGGTTGCATTTGTGATTTGTGGGTTATACATCACCTGATTTCTGAAAGACTATTTTCTCTTTTTTCACCCTGACAAATGAATGATAACAGCCTGGGATGAAATTCTTGGGTAGTAGCTCTTTTTGTTCAGGTTTTCCCCAAGATTTTAAGTTATCATTTTGTCATTCTACTTATTGAAATTTAGAAAATTTATGGGGATATATATGTGTGTGTGTGTGTGTGTGTGTATATATATATATATCTGGGATGTTTTTCTTATTAAATTTACTGACACATAGAAAAAGCTTGAATTTTTTTTTTCTTGAGGTAGAGTCTCACTCTGTTGCCCAGGCTAGAGTGACGTAGTATCAGACTAGTTCACAGAAGTCTCAAACTCTTGGGCTCAACCACCTGCCTCAACCTTCCGAATAGCTGGGAATACAGGCACCCACAACTATACCTTGCTAGTTTTTCTAATTTTAGTAGAGACAGGGTTTCACTCTTGCTCAGACTGGTCTCAAACTCCTAAGCTCAAGAGATTCTATAGCATTAGCCTTCCAGAGTGTTAGGATTATGGGTGTCAGCCACTAGGTCAGGCCTATATTATATTTTCAGCTTAGAATTTTTTCTACTCTTCCATGTGTGCTATTTTTTTCCTATTTATGTTTCTGCTATAATTCACTATAGATAGCCTGTATCTTATTCTTAGTCTTTTACTCCTTATGACTTTCATCTCCTTTTAAGTTTAGGCTTGTTTTAATCTTTTTCTTATATTTGATATTTCAGGACACTAATATTTATCCAAAACTCACTGTATCTCATTTCATTTTTTTTTTTTTTTTGAGACAGAGTGTCACTATGTCACCCTCAGTAGATGCCATGACATTACAGCTCACAACAACCTCAAACTCTTGGATTTAAGTGATTCTCTTGCCTCAGCCTCCCAAGTAACTGAGATTACAGATGCCGGCCACAATGCCTGGTATTTTTTATTATAGTTGTCATTGTTTAGCTGGCCTGGGCCAGGTTAGAACCCACCAGCCTTAGTGTATGTGGCTGGCACCATAACCACCCTGAGCCCCATTTCATTTTTCTATTAAATTTGTAGCTTACAAAGCACAAGTTTTAAGTTTCAAAAAGACTCTATGAAGCTACAATTGAACTACCTTAAATTATTTTAATTTTGTTATTCTGTCACTCTCTTCTGTTTCTTCTAGCTGTTTATTTATTTTTTTCCCACCAATAGTAGCCTCTTCTTCAGTTTTGCTTAATTGACATTTCTCTGGTTGTTGAGTGTCCTCAGTATTTAATTAAATTGTTTCTCACTTTCTTAGGCTTAGCCACAGAGTTAGAGGTCACCCTGGGACCAGCATCAGGTAGTCTGAGTCCCTTCTCCTGCTTGCACAATCTTCCAGAGTAGAATAAAATAATGTCATTTAGTAACCTCTCCTTCTCCTTACTGGATGGAAGAGTTCTTAGCAAAGAGAATAAGTTTACTGAAAATCTATGAAACCTGACCCAGGAGAAATGATTTAGAAGAGAGGAAAACAGCAAAAAACTCTAGCAGCATATCAAAACACCACCACCACCACCATAGTTGACATTCCTAATGGATCATGATGGATTGACAGCAATGAACCACAACCATAGGAAGTTGTTCAAAATGTCAGAAATTGATGGCAAATAAGATAATTGGAATTGAGGGAAAATTAAAAACCAACATGAAGTCAAAAAATATTTCATGACATCAATGAACAAATGAAAAATTTGCTAAAGAGCTAGACAACATAAGAAAGGATGTAATAGAACTTAAAGAAATGAGTCATTTAAGGAATTTCAAAAAACAATAGAAAGCTCCAACAACAGCCTAAAGCAAAGATAAGAAAAAATCTAATAGTTTCCAGACAAGGTTCTCAAACTAACTCATTCAGTCAAAGATATAGAAAAAAGAATAAAGAAGAATAAACAATTAGAGAAATACAGACTACATGAAGGGAACTAATATTTGAATTGCAGGTATTCTCATGGAATAAAGAGAAAAAAATATATATATGTATACATAAACAGAAAACAAATGAGGAAATTATTGAGGAAAACTTTCTTGGTTAAACCAGAGATTCAGCTATCTAGATACAAGATGGTCATCAAACACTAGGAATATCCATGGAAAATACTGAATGTCTAAGAAATACAGTCATCAAATTGGCCAAACTCAAATACGAAGGGGAAAAATATATTACACAGGAAACCAGAGAAAAACAACAACTAACCTACAAAGGAATACTATCAGGCTAACAGCAGACTTCTCAACAGAGACTTTATGAGCCAGAAGGGATTTGGGTTCCATTTTTAATCTCCTTAAACAAAATAACTGTCAATCAGTATTATTGTACCCTGAAAAATTAGGTTTCATAAATGTTAGAAAAATAAAGACTTTTCTAGAGAAGCAAATAGTAAAGGAATTTGTCACTACAGGGTATATTCTATAGGACATACTTAGAACTATGTTATACATGGAACAACACAGTAGGTACTCACTAGAGTGGAAAAAAAACAAACAAGCAAAAATACCTGAAAGGTAATGCATACAGACCTTATAAAACAATAGCACAAGATAGAAAACAAAAACAAGTTATCATTCAACATGATGAATAGAATAGTATCCCAAATGTCAATACTAATACTGAATATCAATGGCCATATGCTCCATTTAAAAGATTTACACTAGCTGAATAGATTGAATAAACACACACCCAAATATATGGTGTCTCCAAAAAACATATCTAACTCACCAGGACTCACAAAAACTCAGTATAAAGGGATACAAAAAAATATTCCATGCAAATGGAAATCAAAACTGAGAAGATGTAGCAATTCTCATATCAGATAAAATTGACTTTGAATTAATAATGATACAAACGATGCCTAGAGATGGATGTTATATAATGATAAAGAGATCAATTCATTAAGAAGGCATAATATCTCTAAATATATATGCATTTCACACAGGAGTTTTCAGATTAATAAATTAAATTCTTTTTTTTTTTTTTTTGAGACGGAGCCTCAAGCTATCCCCCTGGGTAGAGTGCCATGGCATCATAGCTCATAGCAACCTCCAACTCCTGGGCTCAAGCGAGTCTCCTGCCTCCGCCTCCCAAGTAGCTGGGACCACAG
>CAUYQV010089690.1:0-15377 GCA_963574575.1 Galagoides demidoff
GAAGAGGAGGGGAGGGAAGGAGAGAGGAGGGGAGGGGAGGGCAGAGGAGAGGAGGGAAGAGGAGGGGAGGGAAGAGGAGGGGAGGGGAGGGAAGAGGAGGAGAGGGGAGGGAAGAGGAGGGGAGGGGAGGGAAGGGAAGAGCAGGGGAGAGGAGGGGAGGGAAGAGCAGGGGAGAGGAGGGGAGGGGAGGGGAGAGGAGGGGAGGGAAGAGTAGGGGAGGGGAGGGAAGAGGAGGGGAGGGGAGAGGGGAAATGGAGGAGAGGAGAGGAAAGAGGAGGGGAAGAGAGGGCGAGGGATAAGGGGGGCAGGTGAGGGAGGAGGGGAAAGGAGGGGAGGGGAGGGGTGGGGAGAGAGTCTCCTGGCAGAAGCCATGAATTTCCTATGAGGGAGCGAAGTCAGCCCAAGGGTGTCCATAGGGAAGGAAGCAGAGGAATGAATAGCACAACCTCAGTCTCTTTTCTCCTCCTCTCAGTCCTTTAGATGAGTTTCCCCTTTGGCTGATCCTGGCGGGAGAGTGGAGGGTGAGGAAACCCCCGGGTGTAGACTGTAGAGGTCAGACACAGGGAAGAGTGGAAAGGGAAGTGTATTTCTAAACAGGGAAATAGAATATGTTCATTCCAGCCACATATATCCAGTCCGACATGGAACGCGCCCAGCTCAGCATCAAAGGACACTTTCCTAGTCCAGTCAGCCACAATTCCCTGATCCTTGCTAGCAAGCCCTCTAGGGAGCTTAGAGTCATTGATGAGAATTTGCCCTCCTTGCTCCATCCCACACTGTACCTTGTTCCTTATTCTTCTTCAGAGGCTTAGACCATGTGATTCTAGCAATGCCTTACCATTTTTTGAAAGGTGATCTTAGTTTGTTTTGCTGGAACCACTGCATAGATAATGCTTTGTGAATTAAAAATTCCAGAGAGACATATATATAGTCAAGAAAAATGTTCCTGACATGGTTGTAGACATCTCCGTGTCTTACCAACTAGGCTGGGTGGTTTAGACAAGCTGGAGCTCAGATCTCACCCATGTGAAACAGGAATAATGAAGTTATCCCCTAGGATGGTAATTTTGACAGTCTAAGGGCACAAAAAAAATGTATCAAAAATGTGTTGCATGATTCACAAAAAGGTAAGGATTTTTGGCTTTATTTATTATTCTGGAAGACATCATAGTGCTCAAGAGATTAAGAACCACATCAGGAAAAAACTTGACTTTGGAACATGACTTTGGAACTTCCTAAAGCCACATGACAATGATTAAACATCATAATTTTTCCAAATGTCAGTTTCCTTATCTATAAACTGGGAAAAAGTATAGCACCTACCTCACAGACTATTAGCTGTTTCACAATATTCAAGAGGGATAACTGTAGGCATTGATTATTGGTGCATTTTCATGGATGCAAAGGATGCCTTCAGAGCAATGGGCAGGTCTGTAAGTTATTCATTAATTTAACAGCACTTATGGTTCATGATCAGGCTCTCAGAGTTATGGTTTAGCTGGAGACAGACATGAGAAGCCTCTCTCCTTCCACTGAAACCACAGTGGTAAACAAAATTAAACTCCTGAGTATTGCTCCCTCCATTCTTCCTGAATTTTGTTTCCCCAAGCTTCAGAAACCATTACTTTAGCTTTATGATTTTGGATGTGGGCTGATTGAAATCACTGGTCTGGAAGTCAAAGGGGTTATACAATCCCCATCTCTGCTGCCAACTTGCTGATTGACTCTGCAAACTAGTAAATGTGTCTGGGTCTTATCAAACTTCTTAGAGGATAGAGAAAGAGGGAGGGAGGAGGGAGAAGGAAGGGAGGGAGGGAGGGAAGGAAGGAGGAAGGGAAGGAAAGAAGGAAGGGAGGGAGGGAGGGAGGGAAGGAAGGAGGAAGGGAAGGAAAGAAGGAAGGAAAGGAGGGAGGGAGGAAGGGAAGGAAGGAAGGAGGGAGAGAGGGAAGGAAGGAGGAAGGAAGAAAGGAAAGAAAGAAAGAGGGATGAAAGGAAGGTGGGAAGGAGGGAGGGAGCAAGGGAGGGAAGGAAGGAAGAAGGGGGGAAGGAAGGATGGAAGGAAGGAAGGGAAGGAAGGAAAGGTTGACTCACACCAGAAGACCTGGTAAAAGTTTCCATTTCAAAGATTCTAACTCCATCAACCACTCTTTGAAAGTAAATCCATTTGCTTCTGGAAGTCCTTCACCACTCTCCTATATGAAAAGTGTTCAACATACAAAAACAAACACACAAATATCTAGCATCTGCCATGTCCCTGATACCAGCCCTACATTGAATAACTTTTGAGCATTTTCTGAAACAAAGGCTACTATCCAAAATTAATTCCCCAAACCAACCACACACACATGTGTCTCCAGCAGAGTGGAAACAGCTAACAGGAAACCACCTTTGTTCAATTCTGAAATGAACCTAAAGGCACTGGAGCTCCATATGGATTCGCACCAAGGAGCTGTGATTTGTACTTAATTTCCTAAACTGGGAAAGGAGGATTAGTTGAATGAAGGACTTCGGTACAGAGGGCAGCCCATAGGTCTTCTTGGCTAATGTCTGCTGTTTTCCCAGTTATTAAAGGGAGTGGCGGGGCCGGAGTTGTTTCCCCCTTAGAAAAAGGAGGGGGACGCACTGCAGATAAGAGGCGCCGGGGTGTTTGGCTTTTGGAAATGGAAATAGAATTGCTATATACATGTCAGCTTGATCTGGGAAGCCTGGCAATTCTTCCCCCTCCCTCATCTCTTAATCCTCATTACTGCCAGACTGAGATCTATCTGTCTGTTCCGAATTCCCTGTGCAGGAAAGGTTTCCTTGGGGGGAGGGGAGAAGCGGCCTTATTTTACCAGAAGAAGGCTATTATCTTGCAACAGCTGTTTATAGTTAACTGCAGCCCATACTTAAAGCCCAAATGCTGGAGTCTTATTTAGTGCCTGTGGATTTGCTGGGATGAGGGAGTCAGGCTTAACTCTTTCTTCCCCTGCAGCTAATGACTCTGGTGGGGATGCGGTGGAGGGAGGGGGCCTGCATGCACACAGAGAGGGACGGAGAGGACGGCTGAATCATGCAATAGGACAAGCAGCTGTTTCTAACTAGTGTGAATACTGAGGTTTGAGGATGAGAGAGATGTGCTGAGCACGCTGGATGCATCATTCCACTTCATTTCCACCAGAGTGCTCTGATGGCGAGAGGATTTTGCCCACGTCGCAGGGCAGGAAAAGGAGACTCGGGCAATGGCTGTCAGGATCCAAATCCAGAGCAATTAAGCTGCAGATCCCAGAGCTTGTAAACTCCAAGAATTAGGCTGCATTATGCCTCCTTCTGTTAATTCAGAAGCATTAGCTGCGGATATTCTCCGTGCTGGCATTATTACTGGTCTGTTACAAGGAGAGTGTCTCCCTGCCACAATACTCTCAGGGTGGCAAGAATGTCACACGGAGGATGGACAAAAGCCATAACAACTACAGAAACATCTCATGCTGTCTGGGGCGGAGAGAGTAGACCACAATCCAGAGGAATGGAGGATGAGGGCAGACAGCGTTTTCCCTGGGGAAGCTTGTTTCCAGAAGAGAACACAGCTGCTGAAATACGTGCACACAAATGTACACACACACACATACGTGCATTCCAGAGAAAGTGTGACTCAGAGAATCGATTCAGAGGGGGCCGTGAGGGCCCCACCTTGGCTGCCCTGCCACAAGCCCAGACTTGCTTCTACAAGTGATGGACAGCAAGGGGGTCAGATCTGAGTTCTAGAATGGTCTCTCTGGTTGCAGTGGGAACAACGTTGGGGGGCGGGGGACGGAGGGTGAGAGAACTTAGGGCTAGGGACATGGGCCGGTGGGACTGGATTCAAGATGTGTGTGGCAGCCAGAAGAACAAAGGGTGTTCAGTTTCCTTGTCTCTAAAAACAAAAGAGAGGTTAAGTTTCCCAGCAGGAAGTTGGAAAAGGCTTTGCTGAAACCACTAACCCAACCCCAAATGACATACATTCCTGAGGGTTACAACGCTCATCAGTGGTGTTGGGGCGGCACTCAGACTGCACCAACACACACACACACTTTTAGTTTCTCAGCACGTCTGGAATTTTTGCTCCCCCTTTGTTTGACTCCAACATCTTTCCTGATGACAAAGCAAAGCAAAGATCTTGAAACCCATCGCTGAGCACAGAGAGAGGTGGAGTAACGGGGTTGTAGGGGAACGTTGGCCAGCTCCGAACTTTATTCTTCGACTTGGTACCCAACAATTCTCAGTGGGGAAGAGAGAGTGGCTTGCCAAAGGGCTCCGTGTGACTGGGCTAAACTAGAAGAATATGTAAAGTTCAAGATGAAAAGACAGCCTGAAAACTGAGCTGGGAGCTGCCCCAGCTTGGGAAAGGAGACTTCACAAAGAAAAGTGCTTATTTGCAAACTCGTCTCTCTGCAGCAAGGGCTCCCAGGACCTCTGGCAAAAGGAATTCCTGGACACAAGCCTTTCCATTGAGCTGTTAGTGATCTGCGGTTGGTTAATTGCCTCTCTTGCCAGGCTCCCTTCTCCAGCCAATCCGCGGGGCGGCCTGCAGAGGTCTGGGGTAGAGGTTTTGCCATTTTAATTCCAACATCCAACAAAGTTAAAGTCCTATAACCACAGGGCTGGAAAGATCCTTGCTTCTCCTTGTCCGGCAGCCCGATGAGCTAAGGCCACTCTGTTTCGGGCTTCCACGGTTTTACATCCAAACAAACCAAAAACAAAAATGTTCCTGAAAAGATGTATTAGTCAGGGTTCTCAAAAAAAGAAAACCCAGAAAGAAATATATAAGGTATTACAAAAGTCACGCACAAAGTCAGTTACCATACAGAGGGGAAAATGGGAAATTGTAGCCAAGTCTACCTTCATTTGCAAAATATTCATTGCAAAATTTTATGAAGAGGTGGGCAACATGTAGAGAATATCTTGTAAATATTCTGTGAAATTTTGTAATGGATACTGTCTATCTGTAGAGAAAGATTTTAAGGAATTGGCTCATGAGATTGTAAGAAATGCCAAGTCTGAAAACACAGGGCAGGCTAGAGAATTTATGTAGAGCTGATGTGGCGGTCTGGAGTCCAGATTCCGCAGGGCAGCAAGGTGAATGCTCAGGTATGGGTTGGTTTTTAACATTGCAATCTAGAGGGGAATTCGCTCTTCATCTGTCCTTGTTCTTACAGGCTTCAAGGGATTGGATGAGGACCACCCATGTTATGAAGGATAACCTCCTTTGTCTAAAGTCTAATGGTTTAAATGTCAATTATGTCTTTACAAATAACTTTACAGCAGTGTCTAGATTGGTATTTGACCAAAGAACCCTGCACCATAGTCCAGACAAATTGATGTGTAAAATTAACTATCACAGAAGGTGTGACAGCAGCATCTAAGCCAGCAGTCAGTGTGATAGGATATATGATTGGCAAAAAATTGAGATAAATATAAGACCATGTATCTTCTTTATACACAAAACCATTTCAGGTAAATATCAGACACGCTAGATAGAAGAATCTCCCACCAAGTCCCAGTTCAAGTCCCAACTCTCCATTCTTTGATGGGGAGACTGAGTCAAAACAAAATGTCAAAAGAAACCGAAACAAATACTTTTCTGTAAAGTATTTGTTACTTTATCTGAACATGTAAGTATTTGTTATCTGAAGATGCATTAGTCAGGGTTCTCCAAAAAATACGGAAAAACATATATGCATATACAGTGTGTCCCAAAAGTAGCCTATACAATCAGTCACCAAACACAGGGAAAATGGAAAATTGGAGCCAAACTTACCGTTATTTGTAAGTACCTTATTATTATTATTATTATTATTTTTTTGAGACAGAGTCTCACTATGTCTCCCTAGGTAGAGTGCCATGGCGTCACAGCTCACAACAACCTCAAACTCTTGGACTTAAGCAATTCTCTTGCTTCAGCCTCCCAAGTAGCTGGGACTACAGGCACCCCACCACAATGCCTGGCTATTTTTTTTGTTGTAGTTGTCATTGTTTTTAGCAAGCCCAGGCCGGTTTGAACCTACCAGCATAAACATATGTGGCCCTAACCACTGAGCTATGGGCACTGAACCTATAAGTACTAACTTGTACCTTCATAAATTCTCAACCAGTATACACACCACAGTCTATTCCCTCTGGGAATTTGGGGCTTCCCTGCTTTCCTCTCTTTGACCTTGAGACAGCCAGAACTATGACCAATGGCATATGCCCGGTGGGAATGTGCTCTAGGCTGGGGAACTCTGCATTATGAGGCCAAAGTCCCTGTCCTGAAATTTTTGTTCTTTCTTTCCTGACTAGGGTTTAACTTAGGTGATTAAAAAATGTAAGTGACTGACCCCATTATATCTTTGATAAGAATCACTCATCACAGGACCATAATAAAAACTAAAACCTCTTCACTATGGGAAGGCAGGGTAGGGACATGTCTGGTTGAGAGGGTCATGTGATTATGCCTGCATCACAGTAAATATTTAGATCTACCTGCATCCCAGATAGATATTTTTATTCCTGACATCGGCTGTCTTGTGCCTAATCCAGACTTCTCACCCATTCCAAACTTAAAAGCAAATCCTTAAATTCCAAGTAGACAAAAGAAGCCAGGACTCTACTTTTAGACCATGGATCTGATAACTGGCATGAGCCCTGGGCAGGGCAGCCGCGGAGGAGTCCAAAAACTTTACATTTTGTTGTTGTAGTTTCTTTTTATGTTTTCCCTTATTTTAAAACAAGAGATAACAAAAGCAGGGGGGAAGTCCTAGGGAGACATACATTCAAATAAAAAAGTTACAAATAAAACATGTTATTTTATCTTTTACTGAAAAATAATACGTCACTGTCTCATATTCTTTCACATGGTTTGGCCTGAGAGTCAGCTCACATAAAGGGAAGGGAAGCCTGCTCTTGGGGTTGGGGGCAAAGGTCCACACTGGGCTTTTCTGGACCTCTAGTTGGCGTGTTCAGACCCCATTTTCTCTGTTTGCCTAAGAAGCAGTCTTATTTGTAAAGAAGTGCAAGTTCATGGAGCAGGTCCTTGACTCAGGTAAAGGGTATGTCCTAAAACTCTTGAAAATTAATCTTCCTATTCATTCGTGTAGCATGCCATCCACACCAGAGTTCAGTAAAACATAGCTAAAAAATTGAAATGAGTAACCCTGCTTGACCTTTAATAAGAATCACTGATCACAGGACAAGGAAAAAAGTAAAACCGCTTCTCTGGGGTGTTGGAAGACAGGTTAGGGACACATCAGGTTGAGGGGGTCATTCAATTATGTCTGTGTCATAGTAAATATTCAGCAACCTGGCATACGATGGTCCCTCTGGACCTCACAACTATGGACAAACCTGACTTACCTCTGCTGATGCCAGAACACAAGACTTCTCAGATACCTTCCCCTGGGTGTGACCACTGGTCAGGGATCCCCTCAAATGTGTAATTCTCCTTCTAGCACTCCTTGCCATTGCGGTGAGCAAATCACTGGTTTAATTTCAGACTTGATGCCTTTCTCCTCCATTGGATGATGCCTTCTATAAGATCAACGTCTGCATCTCGGACTATGTTGACAGGGCATGAACATTCATTAAGTGCATAAACGTATCAACCAAGCTATAGTGAGAGCACTCCGTCCCTCAGATGTGACTGGGTAATTCCATCCATATGACGATGTCCTTTTCGAGGTGCCATAGATACGAATAAAGCTTTCATGTTGTCATCTTTTCCCCCTTTCTTCCAATGGGGTGTCCACATTGAAAAATTGCTCCATTCCTTCAGGAATAGTTAGAGGCTGCCACATACATGAGACCCCTGTCTACTGCCACTACTTCTTAGGAGATTAATTCCAAGAAAATGGTCTTCCATGTTTGTGTGAAAGTCAACTACACATCTTTTATCTTCCTTTTCTATAAAATGTTCCAAACCAGAGGAAAAAAATTCCTTGTGTTTCTGGTTTTCTCTACATTTATTTTGCTCTTTCAAAGGAAAAGTGTTTGGAAGCATATTTGAAGTCAATGGTGGCCAAAGCCCTCTGTAACTGTATCTCCCTCTGTCACTTTGCCTTCTTCATTTCTCTCCCCTCCTGCTAGTATGCACTAAATGCCCCACTCCACCCTGGGCAAAGATAAATAGAGAAGTGGTGATGAGGCTTCAAGTTTTGGAGGAGGCACTGGGAATAGATGGAGAACAGGGCAGAGGCGGTCTTAGCCCTCATGAGTTTACACTTGACTGGGGACAGGAGGAATTCAGCAGGTACTTTGATGACGGTTAACAAAGATGACTTTAAAACGTTTTTAGGAGGATAAATAAAAGATTTTGAGTCTAACATGTCAGAGCAGGCCAACTTATGAACAGGGGGACAGTAAGCTGACAATGGAAGGAATCAGTAGGAGTCACCCAAGTAAACAGAGATGGGTTGGGGAGACGGTTACAGGCAGAGGAAAGAGTGGTTTAAAAGACCCAATGTTCAGAAAGAACATTTCATGGTACAGAAAATGAAAGAAGCTAGAACACTTGTAGAAGAAAAGAATTATCCCAACACAGCATACAGACTTTTGTTTGTTCGTTTGCCTCTATCTTTTTCACTTTGCTGTTACCTAGGTCTTAAATGGTCTAGTATATACTTGGTTCAGTAATAAAATATTCCTAATCTGAGAGTTTGCCTAACGTTTCCTCTGCTGGAATTTCTTCTTTCACTATAACCCTTTAATAAATGTCTACTATGGTGCTCATCTATTTGTATTTCTTTTTTTAAATTTCAGATTAACATGCGGGTATGAACAAGTAGGTTACATGGTTTACGTTTGTTAGGTAAAGTCCAAGTTGTAGTTGAGTCCTTCACTGAGGAGGTATGCCATATACCACTACAGTGCACTTATTAGGTGAAAGCTAAACATATATTATTTTATCTTTTACTAAAAAATAATATGTCACCATCTCATATTCTTTCACATGGTTTGGCCTGAAAGTCCCCTCACATAAAGGGAAGGGAAGCCTGCCCTTGGGATTGAGGGCAAAAGACCATACTGGGCTTTTCTGGACCTCTAGTTAGTGTGTTCAGACCCCATTTTGTCTACTGGCCTAAGAAGCAGTCTCATTTGTAAATAAGGCCCCCTCCCTCTACTTGAATTTAACTGTGTTCTTTCCCCCTTGGGTGGCAATGCAGTTGTTCATCTGCTAGTTTCACTTCAGTATTGAGTACATTGCATGCTTGTATTTCTATTCTTGTGATTTTTCACTTAGAAGGACACTCTCCAAATCCATCCCAGTATACACAAAAGATGTGAAGTCTCCATCTCTCTTTATGGCTGAATAGTATTTCACTAGTATACATATATCATAGTTTATCCACATCTGCATTGATGAACCCTTGGGTCTTTTCTACATTGTGGTGATTGTGAATTGAGCTGTGATGTACATTCTAGTGCAAATGTCATTATGGTAAATATGTAAAATGATTTTTTTTCTTTTGGGTAGATACCTAGTACTGGTATTTCTGCCACGTTTCTGTGCCTTCTATATTGATGTAACCTCAGTATACACGTGCTTTAGTCTCTGGACTTAGGTAGTGGCCAGTGCGGAGAGAAACTCACTGCTTTTTCCAAAGCGAATTGAGTTCAACTGTAAGATTCATCAACCTTCAATGAGGACAATATCCCAAAAGGCTTCTAGTTTATAATCACACCCAATACTGGAACACTTTAATCTGAGTTTCTGACAACAAGCCTTTCTATCTTATTATTGTCTTCACAAAGCCCACAGAGGGCAAAGAGTGTAAGATTCTGAGTTTGGAACTATCTATGAAAGAACACATTGGAGGAAAAGTTTAACTTGGGTAAGAAGATTAATAATCTGAGTCATTAAGAAGATGTAAGAGAGGAATGAAGTTGGGCTAAACAAAGCCATGTCTGATGAAACATTATTTGATATCAAAGGCAAGTTACAGGCAGTGGGACTGACATTGGGTTTATAAACAACACAAAGTTTCATGGATATTGGAAGTGGGGAAGTCATTCACAGAAAGATGCAAACACAAAATGTAGGTCAGCACTGAAGATCTGAGAACATTCTAGAAGGTTGCTGTAAACGTGGGTTCCTAGGCGCAGTAACTGAGTTCCTTGCTTGTTCCTCTGATCCAGCTTTCACCTCATCAGCTGGTCCTGGTCTCGGAGCTTGTACCAGGTCCTCAAAGGCATGCATGAGATAATAATAGTAACAGGAATGACAGTAGCAGCAACTACTGTCAACAATAAAACTAATGCATTATTTAAAAAATGTCTTCCCCTCTGTGTACTGGTCTTCCTCCTTTGTAAGATACAGATCACAGATACAGACCCTGCTCAGGTCTGAGGGTTGTCATGAGAATGGGACTTAAAGTTCAATGTAGAATCTACACACAAAGGATTATTGGAGGCAGAGGCATCACGTCATGGTAGAAAAGCATTATTTTTCACTTAGGTGAACGTGAAGCCAACCTCACTTTGTTCTGTTCATTCCTTTATTCAATCTTGTGTTCATTCCTTAATCATCAAATGTTCATTCTGTGATTTTGCTTAGAAAACCCACTAACTATCATGAATAATACATCAGACTTTCTGCTTACCACGAAGAATGCTTTAAAGAGTTGCCAAGAAGAGAAACTTTGACTGTGAGTCAAGGTACACAGTCCTTTGATTTAGAGCTTGTATTTGAAATCACAGTTCGTTTGCTGTTTTCATACCACATAGTATGAAAAGATATTTTTTTTCCTTCCATTTGGCTGTCCTGGGGCATCTTGTTGGATGTCAGTGTCTACAATTCAGGAATGTGGTTGTCTACTTTTTTTTTTATGATACCCACTGGAGCCACCCAGTAGGATTTTTGGCTTTGACAAATAGTTTATACTTTATCTTAGGGTATGCTTTCCAAATTGCAAGAATTCCATCCAAGAGTTTTTGGGAAAGTGTGGTAACAAACAATGAGACATTTAATTTTGTTTATCTGGCTACCGTATTAGACCTTGAGCATAGAATGCTAAGTAAGAAAGGCCTGGTCCTAACACCTGCTGCCTTCCTGTAGCTTAGCGCCTAAAAGAGAAAACAAAATGTCATGCAAGTAATTAAGTAAAGTGTGATGAGTGTTGAAGAGGGGAAGAAGAGGAGTGCGGAGAGAGAAGAGAGGGCTCCAGTTATCACATCAAGTTGGCATTCTGAGCCCAGCATCTAAGGCATGGTGGTTATTACCATACTCTGCGGTTCAAATCTTACCTCTTCACCTTGCTAGCTATGGGACTCTGGACAAGTCATATAACCTGGATGTGTCTAAACTTCCTTATTTGCAAATTCTGAAAACACATTGCCCAATCCTGTGGCATTATTCTGAATATCAGACAAAGTCATACACAAAAAGCTCTTAGAAGAGTGCATGGCTCCTGTAAGAACTACATAAATGTCAGCAATTATGAACATGATTATTGCTGCTGCTGCTAATGCTAGCTGTGTAATTTCAAAGGCAACTAAGCACCCAGAGCCTCCAGTTTCTCATCCATAAAATGGGGGTTCTAATATCTACACTGTAGGGAGATTATTAGCTGCAGTGATAAATGGAAAGCACATGCATCCTCTAAGTATCTCACAGATGCTCAATAAATACTATCTGGTGGTGTTAGTGGCAGTAGTTCAAACCTCATGGGATGCCTTGACCTGGACTGTTGTCCTAACCTACTATTTACTGCCTACATTTGTAAATACTGAGACTTTATCCTCCAGGTTTGGCTAACAGGCAACAAAGTTTTAGGTAAAGGAAAGGTCAGGGGTACTATTGTTACCCAAACATAAAAATGGGCCACCCTCATCAGTTTTCAGTATCCTTTGCTTATCAAGGACCATGTTAATGAGCCCAGTGCTACCCAATGACTACACATTTCCCTTATAGTTGCTTGGTGATGGTGCTTTGATGTCTCCCACCCTGGACAATTTTCTATGTCTTTTGCTCTGAGTGTCACGCTCAGTGGTTAAAAAGGTCAGCAACCAAGTGGAAGTAGACACAGGGAGGAGACTCTTGTGCCAACACCTGTCAAAGAGAGTCACAATGACCTTTGCATGGCTCCCCCTGGGCTCTCCTGATACGAGTCTGGGAGGCAGAGACTGGGCTGCTTGCTGTGAAAGGATCCATCACCCAGCCATTGTCCCAGGTCCCATTACATAGCTGACACCATTAATCAGTGCTACTTTACTTCTCATTATGCAGAAATGTGCTCTTGATCAAAAGTCCCCTTGTGTAGCGGCCTGATTCATTACCAATAGCTGTGGGCCACACACCAGAAATTCATAATCAGCTGACATTACCCACCTAGATCATTCTCAGCATTGGGAGAGCTCAGAACTGTCCGTCACTGGGAAGGCACAGCCACACAGGATGTGACCTGCAGAGAGCCCTGAGAGTTGATACAATGGAATGCCCTTTTGCAGAAGGTTAAATTTAAGGAATGAACGACTCTCCCTCGTGCATGTTTGGGTCACTCTGAGAATGTTCTAGTATTGACTCCACATGGGAATTAAACATCCTACAATTTAAAGACAAAAAGGAACTAGGCTAGGTGAGACACAGCTTCCGTGACACCAAGATACTATCTCAGGGACACGAAGCCCCTGCTAAAGGACAGAGACACTTCTGCTATGAGCTTACACACTTCGGAGTTCACGGCCCTTTCTCTAACATCCAAGTTTTCTTTTACCACTCACTGGGTGTGTGATCTTGGTCCAATCACTTACATTCCAGCCTCAGTTCTTTACTCTCTCTCTAACTGCCTCACGCAGGAGCGACAGGGATTGAATAAAAGACTCAGAGTGAAAATATGTGATGATTTTATCTTTTCTCTGGGCAATATATTTTTAGTGGACTAGCGATATTCTTTGAAGAAATGGGGACCTGATAGATCTGTTAATAAAACGAATACCTACCTAATTCCCTGAAAGATTATCAGCTGTCTAATACCGTGGTTATTTGCAGCCATTGTGACATTTCCAAACAGTCACAACCACATGGTGCCATTATGGGAATGAAATAATAAGATGCTTAAAGCCTAGTAATCCCTTAATAAATGATATCCATTAACAACCATTAGTGATATCATGAACATCCCTGCTAAACCCTCCATAAAAACAGTAGTTGTGTTTCTGTTTGGACATCTCTTTCCTGGAGTCCTGTGTTCCAGTTCCAGACCACTCTGGCTACTGGCTGAACCTGCTGAAACTTGGGCTAGAATCTGTGTCTTTCCACTTCAAAACTACTGTTTACACATTTGCCCTCTAGCTGTATAGAATGAGTCTAATTACTTCCATAAGGAAAAAAAAACAAAACCCTTGTCTAGTTTTGTCTAAAAAAAGTCTTATCGTCCAGTTGTATCCTGCATGACTTAAACTTTACTCGTAAATATTAAAACTGAACATCTTCCACATTTGGGGGCTTCACACAGAGGAAACAGTGGAGAACAAGCTAAATAACTTTTCTGTCTAATAAAGCAAGAGAGGGAGCCGGCAGCAAGCAGATACCTGGGCACGCTCCTCCTTGTTGAAACAGATGTCATTGTTTTGGCACATTTGCTCCAATTTTCTTTTAAGGAATAAACCACACAGTGTGACTAAAACCCTGCCACAATGTGCCTCTGCCTCTCTGCCCTTCCCACAGGTGGCCAGTATCACGTAAGTAACTTTTTTGTGTATTTTTTTTTCTATTTGAGTACATATGGATGTCTCTACAGATAATATGGAGTGCTGGGAGCATTTAAAATTTCCATAAATGTTTCCATACTGTGCATACAATTTTGTACCTTACTGTTTGCACTTCACATTACACGTTAAAGAGTTATCTATGTCGGCTCGGCGCCTGTGGATCAGGTGGCTAAGGCACCAGCCACATACTCCTAAGGTGGCAGGTTCCAATCCAGCCCGGGCCTGCCAAACAACAATGATGGCTGCAACCAAAAAATAGCTGGGCGTTGTGGCGGGTGCCTAAGGTCCTGGCTACTCGGGAGGCAGAGGCAGGAGACTCGCTTGAGCCTAGGAGTTGGAGATTGCTGTGAGCTGTGATGCCACATCACTCTACCCAGGGGGACAGCTTGAGGCTCTGTCTCAAAAAAATAAATAAATAAATAAATAAAGAGTTATCTATGTTGATATACATACAAATTCATGTTAATTATTGTATAGCAAACCACTGTCTGAGTTACCCAGTTATTTTTTGCTCAATCCTTCATAAATAATACTTAATTACAAGTTAGTTAGGTTGATTTCATTTTTTTGGAAATTAAATGTATGTGTATATATATATATATGCATATGTGCACTATATATATATATATATTTACACACACACACATATATACATATACACACACTCTCCTTGTCCTAATACACACACATATACTCTCCTTATTTGCATATAGGTATAAATTTCATATAAATGGGTACATGGAATAGATGTGCCATAAAATGTGTACATCTACGGCCTTATTAGACATTGACAGATTTTTCTCCCAAGTCACTATGCCAATTTATTATCAGAAGCAATGCATGAAATCTTGTATTTGAACTGAAAAAATTTATTGAAATTTAAAGCAAAGAAATTATATAAGTTACATTCTTTATCTACAATGTGATAAAATTGGAAATTACCAAAAGTGAGCAAAAAATAAAAATTATTTGAAAATCAACAGACAGGCTCCTAAGTGACTGAATAATAAACCCAGGAAGCAGTGACGAGGTAAACAGTTATATACCAAAACTTATGGAGGTTGGCTAGGCGCCTGTGGCTCAAGCGGCTAAGGCGCCAGCTACATACACCTAAGGTGGCGAGTTCAAATCCAGCCTGGGGCCCGCCAAACAACAATAATGGCTGCAACCAAAAAAAAAAAAAATAGCCAGGCATTGTGGCAGGTGCCTGTCATCCCAGCTACTTGGGAAGCTGAGGCAGGAGACTCGCTTGAGCCCAGGAGTTGGAGGTTGCTGTGAGCAGTAAAGCCATGGCACTTGACCCAGGGGGACAGCTTGAGGCTCTGTCTCAAAAAAAAAAAAAAAAACCTTATGGAGGTTAACAAGAAGCATAATTCATGGGAAAACTTAAAGCAGCAAGTTAAGCTTACAGATTAAAAAAATACACTGATTTCAGAGTTAAGGAATGAAGAAAAGTTGATCAATGTAATGTTAACACTAATAAATCAGAAAAAAGAAACTAAAGTAACCAAAAGAAAAGGAAAGAGAAATTAATAAAGTCTACAATTAATAAAACTTCAAAAGTAGCAGTGACATTGAAATCCAAGACTATTCCTAGGAATTGACTGATAAAATGGACAAATCAGGAGGTTTGTTAAGAGGAGTAGGGAGAAAGAGAGTAAGAGAGATACAGAGAA